>PNEQ01040177.1:16664-43151 GCA_003012365.1 Medauroidea extradentata | reverse complement strand
GTGATCATTTTCATATCTAATATAACAGAAAACACACCCAATTTCCACATATTCGGCAGCGAGAAAACTAGAGTACCGGAAATGGGAATACACATGTGTTAGATTCTTTGAGTATGAATGTTGCTCAAAATCGGATCTAATTAATATTTAAATTATTAGTCTCAAAATTTTATTTTACATACAATATAGCCGAAATCAACTAAGATACGTAACTTTTAATTAATTCAACCCATCGTATTGCCGTTACCAATATTCGTTTTAAAAATATAGAGAACAAAAACCAATAGTAAATAACTGTAAGTAATTTAAACACACAATCAAGGGAGCAACCGAATATCCTTTTATGAACAGCAACAAGCTTCGGAGAGCCGGTAATTTCTGTAGATGCTTGTCCAAAAATTTATCCGATCATTTTCCAAATTCTTCTCCAATCTTAGAAATCTGTCAATACGCAAAAACGGGTACTTGTATTCACTCACAGGCGGCCAGTAAAAGCCTCTCTTGGTTGTCGGAACACCATAATATGCGAAATTTGCCCACAGACTACCTATATATTCCGCAACTAGACAGTTAATGTTTGCCCTATCAAACTTTTCTGGGTAGAAAACATAACTAATATCATCTCCATGTGTAGCATTATTGTAGGTGAACTGGAAATTGTAGGTTTTGACCTCATCTGAGAACCTGGCGTGCGATAGAAGCATCGTCTGACAACCCAGGACGAACTGACAGTCAGACTGAAGATCTCGCCAGCGATCTCTTGTTTCGTACGACAACTTCTTACTACCAAAATAAAATTCTTTAATTTGCCTAGCAACATTTCGTGACAACCAAGACCCTTTCTGCAGTCCAAGGTTGGCTGGCACAATTTTCTCCAAGTCGTTGGTGATGTTTTTCCAATACGATCTTTGCGATAGCAACGAATCGGGCAAGAAAAATCTTGCCTCATCTAAAGTAACACCTACTATTAAGGGAATCTTCTGAAACGAGCCGGCATACTCTAAACATTCTGGAGACTCCAGTAAGAATGGCTCCTCTCCAGGTCTTCGATATTCCATTGTTGGAATGAATGGGTACTTTACGAAGCCCACGCTTGACTCCGGAATGCGAAGTTTGGGGAGGGCATTCAAGATGTTGCTGGTGGGAGTTGCTCTCAGGTTGGCGACCAGGTCTTTAGGATTGTTGGCTGGTCTACCCACGAGGTAGCTGAGGTTGTATGCGCGAGCTTCAGTGCTACAGGTGAACGACCACGGGCTGAGAGCTGAAGCACTGTGCGATATAGCTCTTTGAAAGAGTCCTGCAATGTAATTCCAAAAATTAACTCTTCGTGATTCATATGGACACTCATATTATGATTATACACCTTAATTTACGGACAGTTGTGATATAATTATCGCTTTACTTCTAAATTGTTTACACATATGCAGTAAAGTTATAGCCTACAAAAAATGTCAATTAGTGGCAAACATGCTCTGGAGAACTTATATTTATTCTCCGTAATTAATTTTTTGTGGTTCCATGCTTTCTACATACACATCACAATTTTTTTAATATTCGTATTGCTTCAATACACACATCTTTTATGTTTTAAAAATAGGTCTCTTACACTTCCAAGTTTTTTGAACTACTATGACTGTAGTGTAGCTCTCACCAATTGCACGTAAGTTGAAGTAATAAGATAGCCGGAAAGTTTGAGACCCCGTAAGACTGCATGTTAATAAGTGCGAGTGAAATATTATTTACACCGCAGCAATCACGACGGTAGTGAAAAAATCAATTTAAATGACCCTGTAGTATTGTTTTAAATCTGCTAGGTTAATGAAAGAAATATCTGCTGCAGGTTATAATCTTCAATAAATGTATGTCCTCTCGTTTTAGAGCTAGTATGATTTGAGAAAGCAATACCAAGTCAGCATCTCTTTGCTATAGAATTTACAAAACCCTGCTGGCTGTTTGCAGATGACACCGCCGAGCATTATAGGTCTCAAAACCCTGGCTAATCTCATAACACACTCTGCAAACTAGGCTGTCAGCAAGAAAATATAACTGTCACTCCAACAAGTTGTCACTAAAATTTTCACGAGCAAAGCAGCTTCACCGTCACATTTTGATCACAAAACTTCAGACGATATAAGTATTACATAATATTTAAGTGCAATAAACCAACAACCAAAAATCTACTAATGACAAAAGCTCTTAAAAATGTTTCTAGAGGGAAATCCGCATTTATACATTCAACCGGGCTTGAGAGTGCTTAAAAAACTTATCCCCTTTTTCTGAACTCTGAAATAAACTCTCTTGAACAATTCAATAATGGCTACTGCCCCGTTAGCATATGGGACTTACAGCGTCCTGGTGACGTTTATGATAGGGTATGAAAGGACTCACTAAAAGGTACCATAGCAGTTGCATAGCCTCCAGAGATGCATTGTGAAGATCTGGACTAAATTCCACACTTCAGTAAGTACGGCGCACTTGCGCTCTGCCAACAGTGTAGGCCAATATGAAGTCCAAGGACTTGCTTGTAATGAGATTCACAACATATTCCTACGACAACTGTTGTGATTTACGAAGCATGATTGATTGGTTGGGATTCTGTCTTTTGTACGCCATAGTATAATCAGTTGTTCTGAATAGTATAGCTGCGCACAGGTGTACGATGTCCATAATTTATTTTACGAGTTGTATATAGTGATCAGTCTGTCAGCTATAACCAAAATGTGATATCCGAATGTATCTCCTGTCATCGTTTGTTTAGTTGTACGTAGTGATGGGTAGTAGAAAGTTTCCAGCTGGAAACTTTCAAATATGTAAATTTTCCAGACTACGTGGAAATTTTTAGTAAATGTGGAAATTTCGAGAACCATTGAAATTTTTAGATGAATTTAGATGATTTTAGGGTTTTTAATGTAATAATTGCAGATTAAATAACAGTAACATTAATTTATACATATGAAACTAATTTAATTTTCTCTTGCAATACTATATATTGCAGAGTGCATTGGTAACATTTCTTAATGTTTTCCTCTTAACATTTTCTCATAGTTCTCCTTGTTATCTTGTATATGACAAATGTGTTACAGAATTTATCCTTCAGTTACTTCAAGCCTAGTATGTACCCCATGTAGTATAATGTTTCTGTTCCCAGAACCTTCAGTTTTCTGAAACATTTTGTACCTTGCAGAATATTTTATCCTGTTGTGCTAACTACACGAGAAGCACATAACACGTTTTTCAGCAATGTGCTAGCAGAGAGAATCACCTTAACGCAGCACTATATTTAGCCTATTGTCTAGTGTAGTAGAAGTACTGGTTATCATTTTCCACAAACCTTCTTGACACTGAGTTTGCAAAATCTCAAAACCAAATTGAAGGAATAATGGAGGACGCAAAAACCCTGCCTTGCAGTGTGATGGCTGTCTGATGGTTGTGACGGCAATCTGAGGTAAGGCAGAGTTCACAAAACTAAAATGTGTTACAGTGAGAAGTTTTATTTCGTCGTATTATTGAGAAAAAAATATTTAGTAGGTGCCAACTTAATACGAGATTTATGGCTATTCCAAAATGTATACAATTACTTGCAGATTTAAATATTTCTTTAAACTGTCAACAAATTTTCTCAATTTGTTTCATCAGAGGCACCAAACTTGTTAATATAAATCTGGCCGTCCTGTTTTTTTTTTTATAACCTTAACAGCACATTAGCATTTGTATGTTACTATATATTACACACATCAGGTTCTGTTAATGTTTCTAATAACAATACCCACTGTCAAACAGTCACGAGGGGACCACAGCGGATTTAGGGGAAGGGACTAACGGGCTGAAGGGCCCCCACCCAATTTTCAAAATCGTGTTCAATATTACGAAACCAAAGTATATCCAGTCGCCTCAAGAAAACCTGAGTTTTGTTCTATGATGATCCAAGTACATTTAATGTGTCCTACTTGTACGTATGTTGTTTTTAATGTTCTGTAACGGCAAACAATTACTATTTGAGATGGCTGGTATATTTTACAATCCATAAAATCACATAAGAACCTCCTCCTCCAAATATGTTTCTATATCAACCACTGACTGCAACTTACATTTTTCTTAACATGCATCGTTCAGTTATTATTTGTAATCTTATATTATGCCTACTTGTTTTGTCTTTATTTATCCTTTAGTTAATGTTTTGAAATAGTGTACTGATAACATCTTCAAATATATGTAACTAAATATTTTAATTCATGGACCAGGTATGTATATTTTAGGAAGAATAAGTTCTGCTAAATCTGCGGTTACTATTTTGGTCTTTATCTTGACTTTTTTCTTCCACACAAGCTTATGCGTAGCAATTGAAAATTGGTTATTAAATTATTTTCATATTTTGCAGCTATAAACAATTTTTAATTCATTGTTTACAAACTGTAGAAGTGTGGTAGTATTTTTTCATTTATTTTGTAACTACTAAGCTTAACCAGTAAGTTCTACATTTATAAAATAGAATACCTATTACTATTCGTGTCTTAATAAGTAATTATATTCGAAAATAGGCACATTTCATGCTGGAGACACAATTACAACTGAATAAATGTAGCTGCAAGTCTGTGAGATAGTTATTTATAAAATGACATAAAAGTTTCGTTAAGTTTCCAAGTTTTCCTATTTTTGGAAAGTTTTCACGGAAAGTTTCCAGGAAAATTTCCAGTGCATTACATTTCGGACATTTACCCAACACTAGTTGTACGTCGGGATAGCTATTAACGTCTCCTGTAGTTTTGCCCGAATTCACATCCAGTAATATCATGAAGGTCTATGAAATTTACAATACCAGTACTACTTTGGTAGTAATGAAAGACCATACGCCTAAGTCTAACAATGTAGCTGTGATATTGTTCCTTTACCCATTTTGTGCGCGGCCCTTAACTCAGACGGTTTGCATAGGGCATGGCGACAAACCAACTACGCGTGACAGGCACTGTTTACTTAGCTGGAGTAACAACAACAAAGTTTCGTCAACACGCCTGTTTCTTTATAGGCGTTAACAAAAAAATTCTTGATGGTGTTAACACGTGGAATAGATTGCCTCGGTTCACTTTTCGAACGCAAGTAAACTTTACTTCGACTACGTTGTAAACATTTCAAGTAGAAATTTCATTATACCCGGGATAACAAAGTGACTTTAAATAATCGCTACACAACTCAATCATTCATGAGTGTGTCGAGTAAAGGATGAAGGAGACAGCTGTATCTTTCAGTAACTTAATACGTAATCGATACCGATCTCTGGCAAGTTGCCTTTAAAGAATGAATGAATTTATGTTTCAACGAACACACGCTCAAGCGACTGCAAGCACCACTCACCTCTGGACATTGGCGATAGCAGGTGGTAGTGTACACAGGCTCCACCAGAGCTGTCACCGAAGATGGTGACCTTGTGAGGGTCACCGCCGAAGTGAGCTATGTTCCTCCTGACCCAGCGTAGAGCAGCTGACTGGTCCTTCAGTCCGGCGTTACCTGTCGCGTCTGTATCCTCGACACTCAGGAACCCTGCACCATTCACCATGGATTACAATTCGATAAGAATTCGTCATTAATTTTACATTAAAACGTTTCGCGTGCATATCCTGAAAAACGCTCTTCTTCAAGTCGTACGGAATGCGAAGACGAGTAAAATTATACAGTACACTTTGTTCTCAGAGGCTGGGAGGCAGCAGTAAATTGACCCACCAACTGTGGTCTTTTGAGGGTCGCAGTCTGAGTATAAATAACAACAAATTGTAGTAACAACGTCAAATAATAGCCTACGTCAAGTGGGCCAAGCTAAGAGTCGCATCGCTCCAAGGAGATTCCGATTCGATGTACTGTCGTGTTCACTCCCAGGATCTCAAATATAGGACTCATGTTGGTGATACCGAAGAGAGACAGGATATTATGGGGAACTGGAGTTTCTTCTGTCCTTCCGTACCAGGCCAGCTCCATAATCACCTCGGTCACCTTTACTCATAGCTGTGGCTATTTCAATGCAGATTACAACTCTGAAAACCACAAACTGTGGGCCAATTTATGAGTACTTTTCAAACCACTGCGACCTTAAGTGATCTACATCATTTTATTCGTCTTTACATCCCGTACAACGTGACGAAAAGATTTACAACTATACACAACTGCTCTTCAGTGGCAAAACATGAAGTGTTCTAGGACAAGCGTCTGTTCACAGCTCTCAGTTGAATCAGTCTTTTGGAAAAGGCCACATGCCCTTAACATAAAAATTTTCATGAAGGCAAAAAACATAATTTTGAAATATGATTGCCTTTCCCGATCCCTTTTTATTGGTAATGTAATTCCTTAACCTCTCTGTGAAATTTCTCACTAGCTAGATTGTCAAAGTTATTACACAGCCACACGTGAGATGGGAGTAATTGTCATGGCATGTGGCCTTTTCCAGTGCACTGATACCGTATTCAGAATTTTATGCAATTTTCTTTATCTATTTTGTAAAACATTGTAGCTTTATACAAAGTTTCCATAATTTTCATGTTTGAAGACAAGCCAATTAAGAAGTGTTTTATTTAATTGTGGCCTTTTACTGTAAACTGCTATATGGTTACTGAATATTAGGGGCGGTACACATGCGATGTAGAAATGGCTATTTCATTGAATTTGTGACATCACAATAGTGGATACATACTATAAATTGAGTTTATGAAAAAAATTGAGACATGGCCTTATTCGACACACTGATTCAGTTCTTGGTGATACCGTTTGATTGGTAACGGCCAGGTAGTATATACAGCCAGTAGCATGCAATAAATAAGGAACTAATTCTCTAATAATACAACTAAGGACGAAATTCAGAGTAGTCCTTCGAAAGAACTATCAAATCTAATTTACCTGGCAGCCTCTTCACATCTCGTACTTCAAAAATGCCTTTCAAGTGACTGTCAGCTGAAAGCCTGTTCACCTCCACTTTCGGCAAGGTTCTGGCAACACTGCACAACATTTTTTTCATTTGAACTGCTTACAGTGTGTGTTGGGAACACACCTTATATTTTTTTCCACAGTCGTTTGTCTCATGTTCCTTCATAAATTTTTAGTCTATGGTAATTGCCGTGCTTCAGTTTTAGTCTGTGCCGGGCTGTTTTTTATTTATTTATTTTATTTTCGAAGAAGCAGAGCTAACAGAGGTTTTTGGAAAACTATACTAAAATTGTCCATCCCGATACAAATTAAACGGGCCTACCGCAACCTGGAAACATATATATATATTTCTTGGAAATGAAATTTAATTTTACAAATCTTCAAATAATAATAAAACCTCTCCAACATGATTTCTAACCTCCAAATCATCTATCATCGCTACAACACAACAAAGTACGATGCGTATGCAATCAGAATTCAGGGAATTATTTCGATTGTTATCCATTCACCGAATGCCTGTTTAATGGGCGAAACGATTTTTAACTCATATAAGTTTATTTCAAAACAAATTTTGCAGAATGTTATATTTACGGTTCTGCCAAGTGGCAGGGATATTTTACACACTTTGCAAACATAAGTGAAAATATATTATATGAATAATAACATATAACAAGTAAGCTGTATTGTTTACTTTAAACTGAATAAGCTTTCGAATGAACTTCAGAGCTCATTCACTTACAACTGGTCCAAATGCCATATCCAGCGGATAACCAACCACCGAAAGACGTCTCTGCCGAGAATTTATCACATGGAACAGCCATTCGGTGAGTGGATAACCATCGAAAGACGTCTCTGAATTCAGCTAGTCTGTGCTACACAATTGCTACATGCTAGAAACGTATAGTAGGACCTTATTTCGCTTGCATTGTAGCAAAACCACTCTACCTCACTGCAGATAATATCAAGAATAATATTTACCATTGTTAAAACCACCTAAGAATGCACTTTCGTAGATTCTCGGCTCTGGCCCTTCTGATTTCTATTTTCAATGTTTTCCTGAAATTTTACCAGGCGAATTCTTGTATGATTCTTTAACAATAGCCAATACCGTCTACTGTTATGATTCTTGTCATTATGTTGTGTGTCACCGTGCCCAATGGTCTTGCTGTTTCATTACACCGTACATGATTTTACAGATATAATAACGTCTGAATTTATATTTTTTATATGACGCTTATTAGCGGATGAAAAATTGTGATCATTAGTGGTGAATGCAATATTACTGTGTGTACTCACCGAACACATTTACTCGATAATTGAAGGACACACACACTATTCCTCGATCTAACAGTTGTCCTGGGTATATGTCGCCGTCTCCAAGCTGGAAAGCTCCTCCGAAGATATAAACCATGACTGGAAGAAATTCCTTACTTCTGCCAGGAAGCTTCAACAGACAAAGAGTTACCAGAAAACTGAACATAAGAA
Organism: Medauroidea extradentata; assembly: GCA_003012365.1. Taxonomy (NCBI): domain Eukaryota; kingdom Metazoa; phylum Arthropoda; class Insecta; order Phasmatodea; family Phasmatidae; genus Medauroidea; species Medauroidea extradentata. The sequence goes on along the minus strand of PNEQ01040177.1, from coordinate 34,760 downwards.
TATTTTCCAAGTTGTTTAATTTGTGGACGTGAAATGAAATCAACATTAAGATATCAGCAACCTTTCGTTTTGCGAGAGGGCTAAGTTTAGGACTGTACAGGAAAAAATAAATAAACTGTATTTATATCGCGAGGATATGACAGTACGAGACGTAAGACTTAACTGACCTGTGAAATCAGCTAGGTTCTGAATGCGTCACCATAGACACATATTCCTTTATATGTACTGGTATTAGTCTATAAAGGATTAGTAAGAATGTAGTACATTATTTTTTCATTCTGATAGTTTATAAAAAAATCATAGCGGAACCTGTGTTTTCTTCACCCATGTATGATGCATTGTATATTGGAAAACGCGGTCATCCTGAAAGTCGACATTGAAAGAATTTATCTTTAGAGCTTGTGTTTTTTTTTTTTTTTGCACGAAATTGTTTAGTACCTTTTGTACACCTCTGCAGCTCCGCTTCATTTACGTCGTTTTGAAATTGATTTCAAAACACTTACCGTTTTGAAAACGCTCATGGAGACGGGATTCAAATCTGAGTCTCAAGGTCGTTACATCTAAAATTGGGATCGAATCGGATTAAGTCGGGCGTAAAATATTTTGTAAACATGGATCGTAATAAAAACGATTAGAAAGTAAACAAACACACATTCGGCAGTTGTTTAGGCCTTCAGGTTTTCTGTAGATAGGTGTAAATTATATAGACTGAATAAAAATTATCATACGATCATGAGTAACAATAATATTCAAGTGTCCATTTCGTTTTCTTTAGCAATTTAATTACGTGTGTAGCTGTATGAAAAATCAACAGATGGATGTGTGAATTTCCTTATTTCATGTCAGCCAACGCAAATTTCAATTGTACCAACATTATCACAGACGAATTTGGTCAACGAACTGAAATCGATTTCAATCGGATTCAAATTTGTATGTAGACGGTATCGTATTCAGTTGGGATTCAATTTCCGATTCGTTTTCAAAGCTATATGGAACCGTAGTAATTGTCAGTGGCTGGATGTTTTTAACTTGAGACGGTCCGTCTTGTGTAAACACTGTAGCCGTCCCTCGTTTTTATGTCTTGTACTTTTTTACACTTGGTATTATCTGTTTGTTTTTCTTTCACAAGTTGTCTGCTTGATTCTTGCTGTATTGTTTTGTTTTGGTGCTGCTTTGTAGTAGCTGGTCGGGTTGTTCTGTTTAACTGCTGTTGGCTGAGCGGGTCTTCATTTTTCAACTCCAGTACAGTACGGATGGATCTTGTGTGCCCAATATGTTGTCGGTATTATACGCCTTTAGACACAAGTTTGTTAGCCTCACTGTGAATACATTTTAATAGTTAATGGCGTGTTTTGCTGGCGTTGTATTGTGAATTCCGGTAGAAGGGAGAGGTGCACTAAATTGAACATATTATATTGCTTCTGATTTCTCATAATGCTTATGGCAAGTGAAGTTGGTCACGTTTGCATTACGTATACGACACTACTTCATAATAGTACTGGGCATGCTCGACTTGATTCGATTCAACTGCATACGGCGCCTAGACAATGTGGTTTGGTTTCTACGTCATGTTGGTGAGTTCTGAAACATTCTTATTTCTCTGTCTGCGGGACTACGGACTGTTCGGAAGTCACTGACGTCAGGTTAAGGACATGGGCCCGAATTTCTTCGCATTTAACGACAATTATTTTTTAAAACATAAATGGGAGCCGATATCGTAAAATCGCTACGTAACTTTGTTATGACTGATTTAAACTGCATACTCCAATTTTGTCTTGTCAGAAGACTGCAAAATAGTTGCTAATTAGTTAATTAACGAAATTTCCTTTAAATTGATAAATTAACTATACTCATCATACAGTTTGCCTCGAAAAATTACATTGCATAGTAAAACCAATTTGCAAAAAAGTTACGAAGCAATTTTACGATATTGACTCTTGTATGGGTTTTAAAAAATAAATCTCTCGAAAGCCGAGAAACTGGGGCCCAAGCCCTTAAACTACTATAGCATGTGCCGCGCCTAATTAAATAAACGTAATTTATATATCTTATCAATAAACCGTTGTAATAAACGCAGAGCACATATATCAGTTTCTTTCGTTTCTTCAAACAGAGGCGTATTAGCTTCGGTAAATGTGTTTTGAGGTTACTTTCACTTATGGTATCAGTTTGTCTGATAGTTTAATAGATGGCTGGGACCATTTTTTGTTACACTCTTCCGATGCAAAAGTGGATATTGACCACTCCAGAGTGCAGCAAACTCTCAGAATCTCAGGGTTCTGTGCGGTAATCACAGATATGTCGTGTCGCAGTAGCCTTCTTCCGATGGAAACAGGCAAATGAGTGAACCTCACAGCAAATAAGTTCTGCCAATAACTGTGAAGCAGAGCTGCTGATGTGCACATAAGGCATGGAAACAAGTTGACGCAAAATTCTTCTTTTCACCAAAAATTACTGACTCTACATATCTTTAAATAAAAAAACTACTTGGATAATTTTTTATGGGAAAATCCTGCAACACTGGAAAATTCGTTCGCAATGGTATACAGTCTATAAAAAAGAAGCGGTTCAGTTGTACTTGCTATTCGATTATTTATACACTTTACAAAGTATTTTCTTCCACCAGTTGTTCGTATTCTATCACTAACTCGCGATTCTCTAACTAAAGAAAAATATATAGTACAATGGAATTTACCTTAGGTGTGAAGACGTTGATGAACAAGCAGTCTTCGTCGCCGATAAGTTCATCCAGCATAGTCAACTGGGGACATGAAGAACCAAAGCTTCTGGCGTTCCTCACACCTGGCCATATCGTGGGAAGCTGAGGAGCCTACCAGGAAAATATAAAGTGACATTTATGTGGCGAGAATATCCAATGTCTATGCTCAGATAAATACTTGAACATTTGACTTTAAGATTCCCTTACGTTAGTGATTTTGTCAAATAAATCCTACGTAGATTTAAGGCTGTGCTGGGTAGGTCTTTCACCTTGGTGCCAAAACCTCCATATTCTTTCAATGGAATTCTTTGAAAAAATCCCAGGCTAAGAACAGTCACAAGATCAGCAATGCTATGTTAGGTTCTTTGCAAAATAAGGCACCGTTCATTCACAAAAATAAAACATGTTCTTTATTTTGGCTTGCTTTTATAACGTAGTTGTTGACACTTTGGGTAGAAAAATCTGAGAAACTTTACTGTTTACTTCTACCAAAAAATTTTGTACAACTATAATACATTTGCGACTGAACAACGTAGGAATTCATCGATTTGAAAATTACATGTCCTTAAAAAAAATTCAAATTCACTGTAAAACTACGGGGCGTTGCCTTAAAAGAGCGTTGCAAATAATTTATAATAAATACTTACATTTAAAATGACCGGTTTCTCAAAATCTATAATTAATGGACAATCTTAATCAAAGGTTTTTGCCAACTTTTTGAGCAATAATATTTCGCTGGTGACTTTTGAAGGACACAATAGCTGACACCAAAGTTTTGTACAAATTATAGCGTTGCAAGAGATAACTAATGAAAAACTCTGGAAAAATATTTGCTAAATAAGTTGGGAAAACTTAAATCTAGTGAAAACATTACACGATAATTTTGTTCGGCAAGGTGGTTCATGATAAAGTGAGAACCTAGTTATTTCTTTCCATACAGTTGGTTTCTTTTATATTTTCCTGTCAATGTTTAATATAAACAAACAACCTAACTAACAATCAAAGTGTTTAGATTGTATCGTACTCAAATGTTTATGTCTGAGATCTAAATAAACAACCTTTTCTTAAACATTATTCTAGACCGTGTGGTTTTCAAAAGTGCATAATAATATGGCGAACCACCTATAACAGCCATGCATAGTAGTTACATCACCATGAATGTATTTTTAAGAATATTAAGTATATTTTTAAGTATTGTATAATACTAGTTTACAGATTGTACATATATACACAACTACACACGGAGAGATCCTTAGACGAACACCTTTCGGGAGACGACTCCTGACAACAAAATATATAAGAGAACTTACATGGTTTATAGTCTGAAATTGTTATTAAGGGCTGTACACACCCTTAAAGCAAGGAGTTTGGGAATGCTTTCATGAACGTAAGGAAAAAACTACGTGATATTTGAGACCACTTATTCGTACAAAGCCGTTAAAAGTGTTAGTTTGTATTTTGTAAAATCATTCCTGAAACATTAATAAAATCGGCAGACTCATCATTGTAAGTGTTAAAAAAAGTGGTAACCATGCATTTTAATAAACACTTTTTGCTAGATTAAGAAAGAAATTACTAACACAAACAAAAATGGTCGCCTAGGTGTGATACTCTTAAGGCGCTGATTCTCGGTGAAATTCATTTTGTAGTCTTTTCAAACCTTCGTTAATAACGCCTGTTGCTATGCAACCTGTGTAACGTGTGGTAGGCGTTCTGTCTACGACACAGGCGCACTACACTTTCGTTCAGTTAGCATTTAGCCATTGTATGTAGTGTCGATGATCACACATTTATTGAGTGACAACTGGAAAATAGTATCAATAAAAATAATGATGTTACATCAGTAATAAAGACACTAACTAAACATTGCAAATTACAGAAGACTATTGCTACGGTATTGATGGTCACAGAATATGTTACATATTTGTTTAAAGCTGCGACCTGGGACGTCTGCATGCAACTAGCAATGTCGTGAAAGGATTGTCATGTTCATCCATCACGCTTGGTGTGTTCCGAATAATGAAACTTATTTATATGTGGTTTTATGTACCACAGTTATGTCCAGAAAGCACCTACAGAACTAAGCCTAGGCTCCGAACCATTATATTACCCTAATCGGTGTCTTTTAGGGTCCACTAGGTGCTGCGATCGAACCACCAACACCTGCTTCACCACATAAGCGAGATGTTACAGCGACGGTCGCAGACAACTCTCGAATTTAGTTCCAGGCGTGCTTAGTTCTCGTCGAAAGTTCCTGTAATTGTTCCTCAGGAGTTTCTTTCACGAGACACTTTTAATAACCAAACAAAATTAGATAAGTTAACTTCATTCGTATGATTATGTGTATGAATTTGCTATCAGAGTCTATCTGAAATTTTCCAACTATCGTTTCCAGTGAAAGATACAAGATTGATCTGAATTCGACCTAAAAATGTCGTAGCAAGGTTGTTCAGGAAAAATTAAGTATAACACACACACACATATATATATATATATATATATGGTATAGAATTTAAGTGGATTTTAAGGTTAGTTAGAACAACTCGTTGAAGTAGGGCCTATGCTGAAACAGAAAATCATGAGAAGTTTTAAAAGAAATATTTGTGATAGGCATAACAGTAAGTAGGTAATTAACAAGTGGAATATGATCTACAAACACCACAACACATACAACTTTTGTTAAATCAATTAATTTTAATAACGCTTCAAGGTCGACCTTACTGCTTCGTCGCTTTTGAGCCTTTCACTCGCGGGTAGGCGGCGCCCTTAAATAGTGATAAACCGCTTTGCTGGCTTCACAAAACTGTGACGTATCTGTGTACCGAGTTCTCTAGGTAACCGACATAGAGCAGACATGGGTAGTTTAGGCCAGATGTGACCAATTAATCAAATATAAGATCACAATTAAAATATGTAATATATTTATGTTACTGAATTTCGAAGCCTTAATATCACAGAGTAGGATAGATTCACCCTATCACCTTACCCGGAAGCGCAGGCGGCCGACAGGAGGTCTGGCATAAGGTATACCCAGGAACATGCAGTACTGGGTACCATGCACTGTGACATTACAACGACCTTGAAGTGTACCCTGGGCGATGGTTACTGTCGGTGGCCACTGCTGTAACAAGACATACACCCTCAATCATTTCGCCAACCTTGGCAATACTGGCGCCAACCTTGGCAACACTGACGTCAACCTTGGCAACACTGGTGCCAGCCTTGGCAACAACTGGCGTCCACCTTGGCAACACTAGTGCCAACCTTGGAAACACTGGTGCCAACCTTGGCAACACTGGTGCCAACCTTGGCAACACTGGTGCCAACCTTGGCAACACTGGTGCCAGCCTTGGCAACAACTGGCGTCCACCTTGGCAACACTGGTGCCAACCTTGGAAACACTGGTGCCAACCTTGGCAACACTGGCGCCAACCTTGGCAACACTGGCGCCAACCTTGGCAACACTTGTCTTTAAAAATAATATAACTATTAAGATTACTGATAATATACTGTAACGGTAATACGCAATTATGATGAGGTAACAATGATTTAAACAAAATTATTCTTTGCGGCACAACTTTACAAAGTTTCATCTTTCAATAGAAACAGTCTGCAGCAACAAATTTGTATTGTTACAAAGAAAGTGTACCTAGATAGTTAACCGTGAAATTTCTATCCCTTATTTACGTTCTTATTTCTTTTATCAAAGTTAGGTAAACAAAAAAAAATAAATATAAGCACGCACAATACGTATGATATATATGTAAGAAATACAATGTTGGTATAACAGATTCTTTAAAAACTAACAAACACATAATAACACATAACTCTGAATTCCCCTGCCCTAATTAACATTATTTTGTGTAGACGTAGAATCACATTATTCAATTGTTATATGTGTGCAACCACACCGTCACCAAAAATTGCTATCATGCGTTAGCTGGGAAACAACCTGTTTTCGAGCTACTTTATTTTTAAGTAATAATTTTAAAACTACCAAAAAAATGCAATAAAATTGCTTGTAGGCCTATTATTTATTTCTCAGCGTGCCTAAATATTCGTTTTATGTTTCTGATTTTGTAATATATAATTATGTTTTCATTAACCTTTGTTTATAAAACACAACCTGACATATTTGTTAATTATTTGTTTAATTCTGTAACCTAAAAATCCCGTGTGTTCAAGTTTTAAATTATTACGTCAGACGTACAATTTACTAAAATTTGAGAAAAACAAACTGTAATTAGCTATAGCTTAAAATTTAGTCACATGAAAATGAGAGCAAAATTAAGTATTGTAAAACCGACCACTAGTAAAACAAGCTTAATAATTGTATTGTTAAAGATTTTAGCTACACAGCTGACAAAACTGATAAAATTTTACACGTATTAATTTTGGACCTTGTTATTCTCGATCACTGAATTGATTTTACAGCAGTCATCATGCTGTATAAACTAAGTTGCTCTCCTTCATTTTCATAACTTGTTGACGAAACTAACGTTGCTGTACTGTAATTGAGAGACTGAATTTCAGTCTAACAGCATACAGTAATGAGGTAAGAAAACATCATAACGGTATAAATTCTTAATGCCAAATAGTTTAGTTGGGACAGTTTGTTACTAGATATTAATTTCAACAGTAATGGGAGGATGTTGTATTACAAACTGAAGTAATTCTTTCGAAATACGCCACTGCTAGCGTACCCTTAGGGATATTTCATTTTTTACGAAAATTGTATACATGAAAAGTCAGGTTGTTGGAGGTCTGAGTTAAAAAGATAATAATAATTATTTTTTTTTTACTTTTTATAGAGAGATACATACTGGAACCATGTCGAGCATTTATATGATCTTTGAATAATTTCTGCAAATGGGGACGTACGATATACTGAAGTTATTTTATACAAGCCAACACTACACGGTCAAAACCTTTGTACTTTAACAAAAAATAAATATAAAGAAATTATATTCCAAAAAAATTTATTAAGTTTACAAAAAATTGTAAACTTTTCAGAAAATTCTTGGAAGTGTACGCACAGGTATGTATATTTACAAATATATGTGTGTATTTACTAATAATTGTGTATTTATAGCTAAATTCTTGTAAAATTTACAACAATTCTATGACGTGACAGTTTTTTTTTGGCAAACAGTTTCCAAGATTTTTTTTTGTAAAAGTACAAAATATTTAGTTAAATCAGGGCTTCGAATGTTATTTTGTTTGTAATCCCACAACCTGTTCATAAAAATTTATCCCTTCAATACACTCGGTATTTAGAAAATTTAGACAACATAAAGACCTGCGACATTCTAACTGTAGTGCCTAGACTTATAATTGCATTAAAAGAATTTTCTTGTACGCGCACGATTTTTTATACTGTGTAGCTATTGTGTACATACAAAAATTACTTTGTCATATGCCCTCCCTGAAACAATCATTTAAATATCACAACTTATCATATGTACATGCTATTCACCAGGTGGTAAGACGAAAATTTTCTATATCTATATCAGCTGGGTACTTTATGTGCGAGCGAGAAATTTACTTACTTGTACGCAGTCAGTCGCGTAATACGATAAAATCAGCACAGTAGCAAATATAATAAATTTCAAGAGTGACATCGTGCTTACAGCAGTTCAACTGAAGTTAAAGTTGTCTTCTATAAGCTTAAATAGGTCAACAGCTATCATAAGCGTCATGTAGGTTTTTTTGTCAGGGTCGTTAAGGTTTAGAGTAATCGCACTGAATGAGCCATGTAATTTACTGAACGCAAGTTATGATACAACAAATCTAACTCTGCCGGAATCAGCAGACTTCCGTTAACTACAACTAGGGGACTTAATGTAATGTGGGATTACAAGCAATATTACTGTACGTTAAGCTGTGTCGTATTATGCTAAACATATAAACGATCAATGTGTTGATAAGCACGGCATTAACCAAATCACAAAAGTCAAGTCAATTCACTAAGTAATTTATAAGTAATGAGTTTTATCAAATTCTAAACTACGGTTGCTAACATATGTCGTGTGATCGAAACGTGTTAATAGGGCCTATGCACGTGTTATTAATTAATGAAATACACAAACGTGAAACTAAGGTTAATTCTACTACAGGTTAGAAAGAAAATACGTTTTCTTATGGGAGAGCTTGGCACAGGGAAAATTTCTGCCACTAGTTTTGCTTCAATCGCTAAGAGAACAGATAAATACGAAACAGAATTATTATTAAATTTAAATAAACTGGGAAATTACATTAGTCATTTAATTTTATTTTATAATTGAAAAGAAACAAATTTAGCGTTTTAAATTATCAACTAAATGTAACTTAAAATTCAGGAAAGCTTTGTGATTGGTCAGCACTAGCGATACCAGCGCTCAAGCGGCAGAAATTTTCACTGTGCCAAACTTATAACACTGATCTTTCTAACCTGTAGTAGAATTAACCTTAGCGAATCTCAAGTGCCGAATACTACGTGGGTATCAAGACTGATTAAATTAGATCTATATATTTATAGATACACACGGACACACACACAGGCAGGAAGGTGATCTCATAAGCCAACTTTTTCCTTCGGAAAAAGGCGGAAAAATGGTGACTTTCGCAGAATTCAGAAAATCAGTGTGTGATAAAAGTAGTGGGAGCAAATATCTCATCTCGGTTAAAGGTTTATAGAATTTTATACGTTGGAATTGCGGTTCATACACCAGGTGCAAAGTTTTATTAAGGAGGTGGTTCCCTAGATTTATTGATTTTATATTTACTTACTGGCAACAAGTTTTTATGGCTTAATTTTTAATTCAGAGTCATAAGTGACACAAAGCTGTACTTGCCATATTTATAAGCTTAAGTCAGCCGACTTATCTGTATTTACTGATGTTAGACTGGAATCAGTAAATAACTATATTTATCTCCAATTAACTAGTTCTACAACTTCGTTTGCAGGGATTTCATTTTAATTCGATAGTATTTCTGAAACGTAAAGGTTTTAAAAATTGCTAAATGGAGCAAAATTATATTAAAGATCATTAATGTTTGTTTTAGAAACATTTTAAAAAGAAGAATAGTTCCACAACATATTTTTGTACCCTGTACTGGCGATGTACCCCATTTTGCCTCCCGCCTTCCACGAATTATAATTTGTTTTGGTAGAAAGAAAATTATTTTAATTACATTAAAATCTTTTTGGACACCTCGTTCTGCCCGTATACCCCATTTTGACACGACACCCTCCAAAATTATTATTTTTCAGCTAAAAACTTTGCGGATGCACGACTCATCCAGTTTTACAGTTGTTCGGGTGTACCGTTCTGCCCTACTCCGTTTTGCACCCCTAGAAAATAATTAAAACAACTTACAAAAATGTATTGGTTCACAAATTTTTTTGTGCCCCGTTCTGTCCCCCACCCAATTATTTTATTTTGCAGGAGTTTCATTGCAGTTGGTGCGGAACCACATATAAGACGAACAAACAATCATTTCATGACATAACTAGCGTTGCACGCGTGTATTACTCGTAACAACGAGTATTTACTTGAATTGTCGAACCTCTTCGTACTCGAGATTAGTAGCTCGGTCATCAAGTGTTAGGATATCCAAGCTGCAGGCTGAGCTTACTCTGCAGCTGACTACGTAGCTATACCTGCCTATGTGAATAACTGTCCTAAGTCTAGCCCTGCCAAACTTAACAACTGTCCCTTGCCTTATTTATAGTCACAGCAAAACAGACATTGAATATGAGAGAATATTTGGATGGTATAATTGGCGGTATGATGACTCGTTTACATCTAGAGCAATTATTGATGACAGTGCCCTCAATAAGTACCGTCGAAAGTTAATTAAAAATAAATAAAATATTCAGTCACTGGGCACATTCAGGTTGTACAATTATATGTAACGGTATAACTGTAGAATGTTAACTTCCCTATAAATTACTTCTCTATGGCTGTATTTGCTTTTTTTTTTTTTTTTTTTTGGATCGTCTGCTTTGAAATGTTTTCAAAGATACATCCCCTCACTCCAACCGGGTATTTGAGAGTTAATTTCTCATAATAAAATTTGTGTTAATTATTTTTCGTATTTACTTAAGCGTCACACTGAAGCAAAAAATATCTCAATATCTCATCTGGTTGGGTAGATATCACAGGGTAAATGAAAACAAAATGCGCGCTTCTTCACATTATTAGCGATCGAACTTTGCAAAATGGTACCATCATGTATTAACGTTTTGTATAAGTATCCACTTGAAGTGAAATCACGACGACAACCCATTGACTCAAAGTGTAATGGACGATTCATTAAAAAACTTTTTTCATTCCTGCACAGCTCTAAGAGTTCGGATTTAGAAAAGTTCTGAAGTATGTTTACGGCCATTTACATATACATAAAAATACTAACTCTATTATCTCGACGCGTTCGATAGCACTCGTGGATTGATTTAAAACACATTCCATGTCTATACAATAAAAACAAATCTTTATAGACAGTTAAGGCTATTGTATGGGTGTAAAATTTAACTGGAAACCGTGACTATAGCCCGGTGATTAAAAACTATACAGACAATTGATCGAAAACAACTTTCATCCCGTTTCATAACTTTTCACCCCCTTAGGTGTCAAATTTCGTAAAAATAAATCAACTAGATTTCTCAAGTATTTAAACAAGCATTAATCTTAAGCAAAAATCGCGTCAATATCTAAATATTCAGTGAAATTAACACACACCGAAAACATATTTTACCTTTTTTTACATCTTTGGATACGAATTCGGAAAATATCACGAAAAACATATTTTCGGTCTTTACGTAAACATCATTCCGAAGCAAACAGCACTACGATACCTCGACTGGTTCGATGGTTATAGAAGAATAGTCGAAAATACATTTCAAGACTTTTACCTCCTTACTAAAGTCTTTCGAAACATCTTGAAGTCATATGTTATACATATTATACGTATATAATATAAGTAAATATCACCGCGATAGCCAATTGGGCTCCAGCCGTACAGACAATTAATTGAATAACACATTTACCTATTTTTACTCCATAAGAGTCGAATTTCGAAAAAAAGAAAATATTCTTTTTGGGTATTTACATAAGCCTCATTTTGAAGTAAAAAGCGACTCTGTACCCCAAAGGTTCGATAGATATAGATAATTAATCGAAAACACATTTCAGGACTTTTCAGACCCTTAAAGGTTGAATTTGGAAAATCCTTATATAGGTTAATATGCATTTTTATTATTGGCCCATTGAAGTAAATGTCACGACAATATAGGCCGTCGGGTTCGAGTTATGTAAGCAAATCTTGTAAAACACATTTCACCACTTTTCATCCTCTTAGAAGAATAATTTCGAAAATATCTCGTCTCAGTGCTCGCCTACAACCTAAAGGGATCCCACACACACACAAAAAATTCATTTCTTGGTCCAGCGGTTTAGGCTGCAGTTTGATACGCCAGTCAGGGATTCGGTCAGTTAGTCAGTCAGTGTTCTTTTTTACTATCAAAATTGGTGATAAATTATTATTACTACACAGATCAAAACCGTAAAGACACACTAATACATTACGTTATTCTGTCCCATAGGCATTCAAAGACATTATCACATATTTTACATTTGTCATCACATGGTTTAAAAAAATTCGAAAAAATAATGGAATTCAATACGGCGACTATTCTCGAGGGCAATATTTCCTTAAGAGTAGGACACAATTAAAAATATAATCAGATTTAAATTTAATGTAAAATTGCGCCTTTTTCAACCCCCCACGCAATAAAAGGGGTGTTTCAAGTTTAACGTATCTGTTTGTGCATCTGTGTATCTTTGAGTCTGTCTGTGGCATCGTAGCTCCTAAATGAATGAACCTATTTTGATTTTTTTTTTTTGTTTGAAAGGTAAGTCGAGGGTTTTCTTAGCTATAATTCAAGGAAATCTGTTCAGCCGTTTAAAGATCATCAGCTCTTTTCTAATTATTTTCAGTGAATGTGAGCAATTCTGCTGGTCTGATCGATCTGAAATTTAATATCATGCGAGCCAGTTTTTTTTATCATAACTGGCTAGGTACAACAATTTCGTTATTTTTACAATTAGTATAATTCTCGGAATAAATTTATGGCTTTATTCCACTGGTGTAGTCTGTAGTTTTTTACGGATCCCCTATGGATCAGTTCTGACAATATGATTCAGTGTAAAGTCACTAAGAAACTGTGAATATTAATAGAGTTCTGGGTTGACAATGGCCGCGGTCACACTGGATGCAGAACTACTTCACTTAAACACGTTCGTGTTTACGAAACGGTTACATGAGCTACGAATGAGTTCAGATCACAGTCTCTTCTCGTTCAAAGTAAACTGGTTTAACATGTAAGTTTCCAACGACACAGCTTCGATGCTTCTCTCCCGTTGGTTGCTTAGAGGAACGATCTGTGTAACAAATATGGCTGCTTTTTGGACCGACATTTTGCATTTATTAAATATTATTAACTTTCAGGTGCAACATAATTATATCCACTTACACACATAGCAGCATTGCAGTTAGATGGAATATGATAGTTAAAAAGTTACGAATGTTGAGTGTGGATGTGATAGTAATTAAATGTGGTATGTTTCAGGATCCAAGTTTGTTGAGGTTAGAAAGTTAATTGAGTTTATTCTGTTCAGTCGTGTAACCTAGCAAACATGTCTGCCGAATGTATTTAACTGAACAGGTTCAAGACCTTTAGTGTGACTGTGGCCCATGACAGCATGCTTGTCCCCCTCCCCCTGCTCGCTTGCATTCCACTTCCACGGGCTATTTATACAACACGGTGCTGAACTGTTGAGCACGAATAGGAATATCGGCTTTCAAACTAGAGTGATAAGACCTAGTGTCGTGACTGTTTCTCCGTGCAGCCATCACAGCTTAGGAACGACACAGTAAAATCAACTGGCGGGACATTGTGGGTGGATGACGTAATGGAAAATTACGTCTCTAAATAAACACTAGCTCATACACTATTCTACAAACTAATAGGGAGCGGAGACGGGACCGAATACTTTCGACATTGCTACAATGACTGTAAAATAATTCAATGACAAGTGATAATTCAGTTTGTGGTGTTTCACGGTAAAGTCAGCAATTTTTCAGTTAAACTTGTCAGAAATCGAATTTATAAACTATGCTTATCAGATACATAACAGTTTTAATATTAAAATGTAATATAAATATACTAAAATGTAACACTTAGATTGGTCTTTAAAAGTTCGCACTTAGTCCTAAAATAACTTATGATTGCAATATGCACGTATTCGTAAAATAGTTACTGTAATAATTCAGTAATTAGAATATTATTAGGTTTGTTAAATTTATTCGTACACTGAGAAGAAATATATTGTTACAACAAACAAATAAGGTTGATATTAATTTTGTTGCAACAAATAAATTACTGTTAATTTAACATTCGTAAAGTTGGTGTTATTATTGGAATTTACTTACTTCGACAATAAAATTTGTTGGTGTAATTTATTTAAAACAAACTTAAATTTAGTTTGTTATACTAATTTTTACATTGGATGTTATACTTAACAATACGTGCACTTGATTTTGCTCAAAATATTTGTTCCTGTTAAACATACGAACACTGGTTTGCTTATACTATTTCATTTATTTGCTTTTACTATCGTATTTACTTGATTCAACCATACTTATGACTTACTACACAGATCTGGTAAATTTAACCACGAAAGATATTAAAACAAGAAACTGATTTGGTTGGAAGCGACGAAATATGTCCGTTCGAGAAGACGTTCTCGTAATGGCAGTTATTTAGTACACACGTGTTAGCTGTTACACACGCGGTGGTTTATGAAACTTGTCTCACTGTTTTTTAAGTAGCCTATAGAAATTTACTGCATTTGTAGGGTATTAATTTTTGTGTTCGTTTTTGTAATTACATTATATTAAATGACTGAACATAAATATAATGGTTAAAAACATTTTGCCGAGTGCACACGAGTCTAGCTCTAGTTTTCTTTTCATGCTACCCAAGGACGACTTGAAAAGAGGCGGAACTTAAGTCAGGTGTGGGAAACAATTCCTATCTCCATGGATACCGCAGCCGAACATAACCTTCGTTTAGCTGTTTGGCTTCACATGTCCCGGATGAGATGTACGTCAAGAAAATTTATTATTTGTTTGGAATTTGCCGTTTTTTCAGGTAAACATTAATCTTATGTATTTGCGTATCTTAACCATGAAGTAGAAACTATTTTTTTTTTATCCTTGCGTGCAAATCTATGAATGCGCAACATTTTTTGCTTTCTGCAATTACCAACTAACAAATCAGCATGTTTGTAAACAAGCTTTGTTTCCCACAGTACTTTTCCCCTGCGATGACGTCAGGAGGCGTGTACTTCAAGTCGTCCATTGCACCACATATTCCGTGTAAAATTTTGTAACAGTTACGAAGACAAGCGAGAATCAACGAAAATACTAGAATCACTAGTTTATCGGAATTACATGTCACAGGTACGTAAATACATAAAAATTAATGCATATCCTAGTGAGTTGTAATGATTTAGGGATAACGTGCGTGGTCTGTAATCTAAAGGTTGTGGAATCGAATGAGTTTCATGGGGCTTTGCTCCATCTTACGTTTGCCACTCGAGTAGTTCAGAGTGCGTATTAGAAGAGTGAAAGGTGAAAAAAGAGTTTACTGAAATCAATAATGTCACAACAAATAGCTTCTTCTACACTTCACTGACTAAACGGATGCTTGTTCTGGCTTATAAAAAAACTGGGCCTTACGTGAAAAGCCAGGTTCTCGGGTTCTGTCTGCCACAAGTCATTGCAGCGGAGTATCGTTTCATTAATTATCGTGGTAAATTCTAATTCTACTACAGGTTAAAGCCAGGCTACAATCGAAATAACCGAAACCAAAACCATTTCCATTGCCAATACCGTAAAACAACCTCTTGTTACAATTTACATAATAAAGCATGATGTTCACATTTCTTCTCCAATCAGGTTTCACTATCCAACGAATAGTTTGTAAAATATTTGATTTACGTGTGTTAACGTATAGAGTATATAATAATTTCCCAAATTCGTACACAT
The DNA here is from genome assembly GCA_003012365.1 of Medauroidea extradentata. NCBI lineage: Eukaryota > Metazoa > Arthropoda > Insecta > Phasmatodea > Phasmatidae > Medauroidea > Medauroidea extradentata. Next base: position 18,946 of record PNEQ01040177.1, on the reverse strand, counting down.
TTTTCTATACATATTCTCTTACTTTTTTTTAATGCATGGAAGGACGTTATTGTCATGCGATTTTTACAGGAAGGGAATTGCGATTCGCTACTCATTGATTCTTAGATAAGAACGTTGAGAGTTGACCAATTTACTATGCAACAATGCAATGCGTATGGTTATGGCTTCGGTTATGTGCAATTGTAGCATAAACTGCATCAGAGAAAGAGTTCAACTCTACTGTAACTGGTATGGCTATGGTTATTTTTACTGCAGTACGACCCACAGGAAGCTCAGTGTTATCAGTATGGCAAGGAGGAATTTTCAAGTTGTGCTCCAGTCCTGTCGATAAAAGGGAAATAAATCAGCTGCTATTTCCGGCACCAAAAATAAATGAACAGCGACAGATCTTTCTGGATTATTGAAGAGTTTCTTGTCAGTCAAATTAAAAAACTGTACCGTCATGCAGGGCTACTTTGTGCCAGGTGCGGGAAACTTCGTGCCATTTAAAATGTTAAATTTGTTGTTTGTTTAGTTTAAAAAAAGTAATTTTTAATGGATGGTTAAAATATATAATTTAAAATACTCAATCACAGTTACTTATTTCTCACTCTTATAACCAAAAGATAAAATATTTTGAATGGCACGAAGTGGCCCTTGCTGTCACAAATTAAAACACGGTAATGGTTTGGTTTTTCAGTAAAAAATTTAAAATACGTGATTTTTTCCTCCTTACTGTTACGTTAACATCTCATCCCTTGGCGAAAATGTTCTCTTGCCAAACTAGAATACAAGAAATTAGATTATGTTCTTAACCGGTACTAGAATTAACCTTACTTTGGTATAGCTGGACCGACCGGTGGCATCATGTGAGGGTACCTTGCTAGGTTTACGATTAAGACCTCAGTGGTAACTACGGCGGTGAAAGAGACATTCGAATAGGCATAATTAACGGAAGAGGCAACAATACTTTATGTGGAATATATTGAGAAACCCGCTGGGAATGTGTTCATTCAAAGTCTGAGGGAGTTAATGCACAAACTATAGGAAGAGCAGCTGTTTTTGGGGGAAAGAATTCTTCATCAACTTGTTTCAATGCCTTATACACACATCAAAAAAAAAGGACAGCATCACCTCGGTTCCAAGATCAGTTGAACACTGAGGCCGAATGGTTATATTACATCAAGAACACAGTTCCTTTGACAGTTCCTAGATGTCAGTAAACCTGCCCAAAGATGTAAACAACCACACATGAGCAGGGCCTATTAGATAGAGGGCGTACGACAGCCTATCAGTTCCAGTCATTCCACCAGGTGGTGCAGTACTTTTTTTCATGTGTGTATATGCATCAGTAGGGACACTTGTTTTTAGCGAAAATAATTTTGCCTCACTTTGTTTCCGTGCCTTACGTGCACATCTGCAGTTCTGCTTCGTGGTCAGCGATTGGATATTTTAACTGTCAAGAGCCTTGGGATTCTACCGACAAATCACAGATGTGTGGTGCTGCAGGAAAGTTTTTGTAATTGGCTCAGACAAATGAAATACGGCTCTTCACACAAAAACGCTGCCAATAACCATGAAGCAGAACTGCAGATGTGCACGTAAGGCTCTGAAACAAACTGGGGCAAAATACTTTTCGCGAAAAAACAGGGTCCCTATGCATCTGTGATTGTGCTTCGTGGTAACTGATTGAATTATTTTATCTGTCAAAGTCTTGGCGTTCTACCAGCAAATCACAGACGTGTGGTATCATTGTAACCTTGCTCTCATTGGCACATTCGAGCGAGTGCCGCCTCTACACGAAGGCACACAGCCAACAAAAGCGAGGCAGAGCTACGAATGTTCACGTCAAACAAGTTAACGCAAAACTCTTCTCACCAATCAGGTTTGCCTGACGCGAGAATATCCTCAGCAGCTCGGCAGTCGAACAAACTAGCTTTGTTCGACTTGTCGCCGCCAGGGGCGCTCAGGTCCTACTGGCGAAACAGGATCGTTGAGCCACCATTCTTATTGGCCGGGGCCACCATCTTATCTCACCAGCCACCTCATCTTTCCTAGTGTTCTGGCAACAGAACTTCGAGTCAAACCTATCTTTATCCCTGCGTGGGAAACGACTCGAAGATTTCGACCAATGGCTCAGACAACTGGAGCAGGAGTAAAAGGCAGTAAAGATGCTAGAAAGATTAGGTTCCGATGACCCATAAGGTGCCGCCTGGGTAAAGGCCTAATTAAAACTGGGTCTGGGCGAACACTGATTGGCGAGGAGGGCAAGTTTTAAATGGATTACCGGCAGAAAGCCGTGT
>PNEQ01040177.1:0-16564 GCA_003012365.1 Medauroidea extradentata | reverse complement strand
TCAAGCACAAAATCATCAAGAGGAGTCACAAGAAAAGAAGAGGATATGTGCCGTGCATTGATTCACTCGTCCGAGTACAGTTTCAATGCGGGTGGAAGGAAGGTGTGCTGGCCTTCGGGCCTAAAACTTGCCTATAATATAATGTGTGCATTTGGACAAAGACAATACTGCCAGTAGACTAAACGCAAAGTGTACGCCAAATACACTCAGGTTCACATTACGGGTGTTCATGTGGCAAAAATACATAATTTTATGTTTGAACGACATAGTGTTCGTTTTATAGACTTTACTTGTGACTACATTTTCAACTTGTAAACATTTTTTAGCTCTAACAGTTTTTCCATAGCAGCACGCCAGAGTCAGAATTCGCAAGTTACAGGAACATAGTAATAACAAAAACCACGTGTCTTACTCGAATGAAATAATTTACACTGAAATTATATATTATGTTCAATATGCTAAAATATTTTTAAAAATTTCGTAGCTTATAGTTATTGCTATAAATAAAATAAATTGTCATCATTTTCAGAATTTTTTTTAATTGCAAAGTAATTTCATTGCATGATTTTAAATATTTTGGCGTATGGCTTGTACTATCAAATTTCAGTGTAAATTATTTTATTCGAGTAAGACACTTGCTTTTTGTTATTACCATGTTCCCGTAACTTGCAAATTTTGACTTTGTCATGTAACTATGGAAAAACTATGAGAGTTAAAAAAAATTTACAAGTGGAAAATGTAGACACAAGTAGCGTCTATAAAGCGATCATACGGTTTGCAAATATAAAATTATGAATTTTTGCCACGTGAACGCCCTTAAGGAATACCGAGAAGGGGTACCACGATATAAGGACAACAATCCCGTTCAGATGTCGATGCTATCAGAATTCTTCCTACGACAATCGTTTTGTAAAATGGTTAAAATACGCCCTTCTTTCTACAGAACAAAAAATCTTTCTGCAGAAAACATTGTTTAATCAACATTCAAGGAAGTAGAATTTACGTACCATTAACAGCGAGGTCATTACAGACGGTAATACACAACTTGATGCAACGACAGAAGCTGGGAGAGGAATCGACCATGGCCATTGTTAAGGTACCATTTCAGCGTTCACCTGGAGTGATTTCGGAAAACCGAACTCAGGATGGTCAGAGACGGGGATCGAACACGGGTCCTCCCGAATGCGAGTCCAACGTGTTATCGTAGCACCACCTCAGTCGGTATTAACACTTACGAGAAACTGACAGCCAAACTGAACTGTTAATAGAATGGTGATGCCTACAACAATATACTTGCATGTAAGTGGGTAAGAAATATATCATACCACACAACAGCCAGTCTTCTTACATTTATGGCATGCCAAAAATTCATACGTCTTGTTACCAGCCTCCGCAACTCTCCATGCCAAAGCACATTTAATTTTATTCTAATAACGAGTTTTATTCTAATAACGAGTTGCTCTCTGCGACTTCGTTCGCGGGGTTTTTAATTTAATGCGATAATACTTCTCTAACAAACAAGTTTGGAAAAATCCTCATTGGTGCAAAATTATGTTAAATGAAATTAATAACTGTTTTAGAAACATTTTGAAAAAATGTTACATCAAAAATTTATTTGTGTGCCCGTTCTGCCCCTGAAGGCATACCCCATTTTCCTCCTTCCCCCTCCACCCACATTTTTTTTAAACCTTCACCGGCGCACATACAATAACTCAACAAAGTTGTTTACTAAAATTTTTGGGTATCTTATTCTGCCCCCCACCTCCTCGCAGAAACCTTCGCGACCCCGTTGTTATACTACTTTTGTGACTTTGGTTATCACAAATTACTCTACTGTGACATACATAAAATACTCTATTATGGTCAAAAATAAAATTCAGCGTTTCTAACTTTAAAAATGTCTCACTTTTGATACAAATTTTCATCTCTTATTTCACTTCCTTGTCGAATCTATTTCTAAAAATCGATTAAAACCAACTTCTTTTCAAAACAGAAGTTTATGACCACATTCCATATATCTATATTCAAAATTGACTAACTTCCATACAAATTTTACTCCGCTATTTAACCCTCTTAGGAGACGAATTCTCAGAAATCCTGTCTTAGTCATTACCTACGTTACGTAAGGAACTCCTGTGCAATACGTCATACTTCTAGAGCCACCAGTATAAGCTGTGTATTGTCTGTAGCTCGGTCAGTGGTAGAGTTTCATTAATTGATTGAAAATAACATTAAACTGAATCCAGCTTCATAAACGTTACCTCAATTAGTTTGTATAAACGTGTTTGGCAAATGACAATTTAACGCTCTGCATCAATTTTTCCCCCATCTTAGGACAAAGAGGTTATATCAAATTTTTCTTATAGTTAGGTCTGTCCAGAATAACTTCGGATAAGTTATTTCTCGGTAGTACTCGGTATTCGGTCCGTCTACATTAAACGTTTACAAACTAAATTACCCCCGTCATTTATAAAAATAAAGAAATACCAAAGCAACGTTTTGCAGTGAAAACACTTCTGCACCTCAAATGGTTAAAGAGGTATCTAGAATTAAATGAAACCAAAAATCAATTTTTTTTTCTTTAAAAGTTGAATTTCGAAAATCCCTGCAACTTTTTTTGGTACTTGTGTAAGCCTTAAACTAAAGCAAAAGAAGACCTTGATATCTCAATTGGTTTAAGTGTTAACAAGGATTCATTGAAACCACATTTTACAACTTTACAATCCCGTAATTTTAAAATTTTCAAAAAATCCTGAAATTACGTTTAAGGTATTTACATACGTGTCAATCTGAAGCAAAAAGAATTTGATATCTCAACTGGATGCATAGAAAATACATTTCACGTTTCATCCCCTTGGTTTTCAAATTGCGAGAAATACTGAAACAGTGTAATATGCATTTCTATTAACATTATTCTGAAGAAAAAAGCATCCTGGTGGTTTAACAGATATGAACGACTCATTAAAAAAAAAAAAAAAAAAAAAAACACCTTTCACCGTTTTCACTTCCCTTCATTTTCGAATTTCATAAAATCCTTTCGTAGTGCTCACTTACGTTATATAAGGAACTGATATGCAAAATTTCGTGCTTCTAGACACACCAGTTTAAGCTGTGCGTTGTCCGTCTGTCAGTGTTAGGTTTTTAATCAGTAAACTGTCGAACCATTTGCTGGCTGGACAGCTACCTTCACCAAATATTTAATAAAGCTGCAGTGGCGTATGTTAAAAAAATTTTCATCAATCATATATTCCCATTACCAGAATCTTCCAAAGAATTAAAAAAAAGGATGTGTTCAGAGCAAACATAAAATAAATAAGGTTTTGACTGCCGTATTTGATACAACGTAGTTTGAAAATTACTCGAGCAGTTTAAATACTACTTCACGAAGCTTTTATATGGAAAATAATTCTGAAGAAACCTAGCTTATGTTGTTAATGGTTAATCGTCGGCATCACATTGCCTAGGAATGGGAGTCAGTCGTGAACTTTGCTGTTTATGAATTTTTTTTCTCTGTCAGTGTTTACATTTCAGCAGAATGCTTGAAGTCAATACTTACGCTTAAAATATGTATAGACTTTATTATTTTGTAACATTAGTTACGTACGGGGTTTTAAATATAGTAGCCACTCTAGCAATAGTCGCATTCGTGGTTTTAAATAAAATGCACACGCCTCACCTACTTTCATTTAGCAAAATTTCACGAACTTTTCATTCATATCTACAACATTGCATATTCAGTGAAAACTATACAAGAAGAATGGAAAATTTCAGTTCTTATACCCATTAATTTTCAATGCAGGACGTCTAAGTGTTATCAGTAACTACCTCAGAGACTTAAACTATTTCGTACCACCCGACGACTTGACACGTCTGATAGATAATACGACACGTACAGCCACCGTATTTAAGCGCCAGAAGGCGGCAACTTTTACTCCAGTTGGTCTGCTGCAAGCAAGATGTTTCTCACGCCGTTCCTTCAGCTCACTGTTATCCAATTGTTATCGTATACAACTGACGGCATAGAGGTTAGTAAATGTCGAAGACATGCATTATTACTGTAGTGATGGTAACAGCTCCAGTTTTCAAACGCTCGTTTCAAATTCGGGTTCGAATCCCGACCCCAGGCATCCTGAATTAAGTTTTCCAGAGTTTTCCAAAATCTCTCCAGGCGAATGCAGGCCACGGCTGATTCATTCTCTTGTCCTCCGTAAGCCTCTTCTAAGGTCTATTCAACTGCACGTTAACATCTAATAAACAAAAGAAAATAATAAGTAAATTGTCTGAGCCTCGAATTACATCTTATGAGTGATAGAAATATTATATTTTTCTCATTATGTTTTAATAAATTCTGATAGCTGTTATATCCGTCAGTGCTGACTAAATGCCCAAACGCACTGAAATATTAACAGAATTATTCAGTTCTTCGGAGTAAGAGGAAAAAGTGGGCCAAGGTACACGAATTATTTAATTTATTGTATGTGTGTATATTGTGTTTCTGCACATACAATCACGCAACCAGTCTTCTGAAATAAATATACATTTTTTTCTACACCAACCTTTCTTTATGTATTTTACCACTTTCTTACCTAATAAACGGAAATGTCACGCCTAAAATTTTTATCAACTTAGTTTTTTCAATGAATTTTTTTAAATGATTTCATGGGAGTTTCTTTACTCACGCGATATTAAATTATTCGTATAATATAATGTAAACATTTTAAGGAAGTTATTAAAGTGTATTCAGTGAGCACAGTGTACTTAGAATTAACAAAAAGAAAAACCCAAAGTGTCGTTAAATAACACATAATTTTTATAAATTATGTACTATTTATGTTACCAGTTGTAACTATAAAAATATTTTGAAAAGCCAACATTAACACAAAAAGTGTTATTCGTTGTCCTTACATTTTTAACTCTTGGTAACTGAAATACATATTAAAAAAAATTTAATTGAGTTGAAATTCACCGAAACGACTTTTTTTATTGACCTGCGATCTGTATTTGACATCACCTAGTACTGTACAAACGTCATGGAGTAATTTCTTGCCAATAGATACTTTTCAATACTATGTTTTGTCTTTTTTTAACGTGATATTTTGAAAATCATTGTGATTTTATGTGCGTAGTATATCAGACAATATTTTTATCTAAGTATAATACGTATTTTCTTCCATTTTTTGCCACAGTATGAGTTAATATAATTCAATTCAGTCGTACTATGCTACTTAAACTGCGATGTTTCCTTAAGCTGAGATGGTTTCTAAATGCAACTGGGACGGTTCCTTAATGTTTAATAACGTACAATATAAAAGCCACGCACTCAAAAGAAAACACCACAAATCTGCTATACATGTACTGTAAATGAGACTAGTTGAACGGCTGATGAAAGGTTCTTCCCTGCATATCTAATTCAGCGCTAAAAGTTTAGAATTAGAGGTTTCTCGAAGCCAATTTGCAAAAAAAAAAAAAAAAAAAAAAAAAAAAAAAAAAAAAAAAAAAAAAAAAAAAAAAAAAAACTCAGACAATCGTTTTTGCCAAATTTCTGAGGAACTAAGTTTCCCGAGTAAGGTATATCTGAATAACAATCTCTGACGCCGAAATCTCGTAATTTATTTGCGACGCAAGGGATCACACTTAAGGGGCCCGCCTCGTTGCCATAAAATCACACTGCAGCGTGTTTGAAGAAAAAGTTTTACACCGAAACTAATACACGTGTGTTCACGCCGTTTGTCTACAAAAAGAACACACACTTCAGACGACTGCCCTTAAGTACTTTCAAGACAACACACGTATTAGAAATCCCCTTTTAGGGCACGTCAAAATGGGTTAAAACGGGGTTTTCAGGCTGCTATAGCAGAAAATATACTAGCCGAATACATGTGAAATCACTTAAGGGTATTGCATTTGTCTTTAGTAAAGTGATTTCGTAAATAAAACAATAGGGTCACCACTTAAAGTCCCATAGGAAATTTGTTTTTTCGCGAAGACTGCACGCCTTAAGCGTAGAGGCGACGCACCGTTGTATGGCCCATACGACGTCGCCCTTAGCACCATACCTCACTCACACAAACACATGTGTCACGAGGCGGGCCCCTTAACAAATACATCATTTCGGGTAAATATTTGCTCATCAAGTTGGCTAGTATAATTGTCAAGGATTGTTGGTTTGTAGTTTTTATATATTGATTTTTAAAAAAACGTGTAGTTCTCAATTAGAATTCAGCGCTTATTCATCTACTACGCCCTCTTAAAGTGGTTGGTGCTTGGATAACCGAAAAATTGTTAAACTGCACATGGTGAACTGAAATGAGGAATTTGGATTGTAAACATATTTTCACTTTAGGCAACTACTGATTGATTAAATTAGTAATATAAGTACTTCAACTAATCAAGTAAAGTTTGTAATTCCCTCCCTCGTTGATAACGATGTGAAATAAAACCCGTGCTCATGGACGTGCGTTCTGGAAACTCCTAATAAATGCAGTTGCAATTACCGATTTTGTTGTTAGAACACGTAACTTTAAGTTGCCACTTTGAAACGCACTATGTGCAATTTAACAAATTTTCTATTTTCAATGTACCAATCCTCTTAAACGAAGTAATTTTAATATAACTGTCACTTAGACATATCACCTTTCATTTGAAGCTGTTACATTATGTAACCAGCTGGGGTTAGTGTAGGTTCGCTCAGTCACGTGACAAAGTTTGTTCGATCAGCAGGATCACCACTCGTGACTTATTGGACGTTTTAAAACTCCGGCAACTGTTTGAATGTTTCAGGCTGAATTTTAGCCGTACCCCCGCTGTCATCGTCTTGTTTAGTGGACATAAGTTTCTCGAAGCCAATTTAAAAAGACATACTGAGACAATAGATTTTATCAACTTTCTGAGCTAAAGTTCTTCTAGACTAGCGTTTTTCTGAAGAGCAATCGCTGACGCCGAAATTTCACAACTTTATTTGCGACGTTACAGGGTATGCTTAACAAATTCATCATTCTTGTTACTCATAAAGTTGGCTAACATCGTTATCTAGTTTTCTTTTTGTAGTTTTTATATACTGACTTTTAAAACGTGTGGATATAACAACTTTATAGCGTTTATTTGTCTACAGTGCACTCTTAAAGTATTCGCAAGATCAATGCCGGAGTTTCAATGTGAGGCGGTAAAGTCGAAGCACGGTTGTGACGGCATTGATGCAGCAGTGGTCGCTGACATTGCTGCCAAATGTGGCGGAAAGATAAGGAGCGTTTGTGTACGTGTTGTTATAGCAGTGGTCACAGACATTGTTGCCAAGTGTGGAGGAAAGATAAGGAGTGTATGTGTACGTGTTGTTACAGCAGTGGCAGCCAACAGTGACCATCTCTGAGGGCATGCTCCGTGGTTGCAGTGACGTCACAGCGCACGGTACTAGGTACTACAAGTTCCTGGGAATCCCTTACGCCAAACCTCCAGTCGGCCGCCTGCGCTTCTTGGTAAGCGTAATGCCTGAGATAATCTGTTCGCTGGGCGAAAGTACATGTTAACACAACCGGAAGTGCCATAAGAAGTTATGATGAACACCAAGGAACACATATTATGAGTATGGACACTTGTTTTTCGCGAAAATAATTTTGCCTCACATTGTTTCAGTGCCTTACGCACACATCTGCAGTTATGCTTCGTGGTCAGTGGTTGGATATTTTAACGTTATTACAATTGGCTCAGTCAGATGATATACGTCCCTTTACAAAAACATGCTGCTAATACCATGAAGTAGAATTACAGATGTGCACGTAAGGCAATGAAACAAAGTGGGGCAAAATTCTTTCCGCGAAAAACAAGGGTCCCTTATTATGAGGGAACACTGTCTAACCTCCATAGCTGTGTGGTGTTACGTATCAAACATATACGCACACATTGTTGGCTTCAGTAAAATATGTTTAAATACGTTCAAATTGGAACAATTAGCTATAGTTATTTTAGTGTCGAAGAGTCAATTTTTGGGACAACATGATTTATGATCAAAATACTTTATGTAAGATTGTTTCTGAACTAAACAAATTTCAATATGTTCTACTTAAAACTAATAATTGGCACATAGCTGCTTAAAGTATAATCCCGTCCAAATATTGTTGTCGGCACTCTACATGGGAAACTACACAAATATCTGTACAGGCTGCACGCAAAACTACAGTTTGACCCGAATTATCTACTCATTACGCGAATACAAAAGCGGTTGAATCCCTCAGTGTCGCGGTATTGAGGGAGCGGTTCACTGACAATTTTTAATTGTTTTAAATATTTTTTTAACTGTACGGGATATGGTTTGTTTTGTAGGCATATGTTGTAACTATTATTTACAGTAACGAAAATTTTTTAACTTCTATAATTGTTGTATTATACCATACAAAAGTAAAAAATTACAAAAAAAAATAGTTTTATGCATTAAAGGGAAAACCGACTTACTTACCGAAATTAAAGTATTCTCATTGATGAACAGTGCCACAGATTATGACAGGTATAAAAACTACATTTTTTTATTTTAAAAAATACAAAAACTAATTAATGTAGTTTTTATACCTGTCATAATCTGTCGTAATCTACATTTTTTTAATTTAAAAAATACAAAAACTAATTAATGTAGTTTTTATACCTGTCATAATCTGTGGCACTGTTCTTCAATGAGAATATTTTAATTTCGGTAAGTAAGTCGGTTTTCCCTTTAATGCATAAAACAATTTTTTTTTGTAATTTTTACGATTATATGGTATAATACAAAAACTATAGAAGTTAAAAATTTTCGTTACAGTAAATAACAGTCACAACATATGCCTACAAAACAAACCATATTCCGTACAGTTTAAAACCTATTTAAAACAATTAAATTTTCTTCTGTGGGATTTTTTTTCATTTCGGTAAGTTAGTTGGCCTTCCTTTAATGCATAAAACAATTTTTTTGCAAATTTTATTTAGTGTCGTATAATACAATAACTATGAAAGCTAAATATTTTTCGTAACAGTAAGAAATAGTCACAATGTATGCCTATAAAGCAAACCATATCTTGTACAAATAAATTTTTTTTTTTTAAACAATCATAATTTTCAGTGAACAGCCCTCTTAACGGCGCGGTCTGCCGCAATTTTCATCACCATATTTTTATTTTTTATTTGTACCAGATATTTTTCTTCTTCTTTTAGACCCAAAATAAAATGTGACTAAATTTGGCTCTTATGAAATTTTTTTTATCTCTCATAGTTTTCGCGTAATGACTTGTTAGCAATATTTTGCATGTTTACGTTTTAAGGACTACACTAAAACCAACTGTTACACCAAACTCAAAAAAATCATAGAGGATAAAGAAATTGTAGGCTACAATGTCATGTTCATAAAAATAAATAATAAAAAATATTTGTGTTAAAAAAATACTGAAACTAAAAAAAAAAAAAATTAAAAATTCAATTTTTTTTTTTTTTTTTTTTTTTTTAAGCCGGGAAATATTTCATTGCCGTTGGTCTACGGCGCGTTCATCAAGACTATCTGCAGCCCCACCTGACAACAACCCACGAGCCGCCACTGTTGAGGACACAGACATCCTTGGAGGCAAGCATACATGTCAGTGAACCCGTGAATTATTCCGCGATCTAACCATCATCTCTAGTTATTGTTTAGCGCCAGGATAAAATTAACTTCTTTATGCTCACCCGAACACACCACGAGATATTGGCTCCGCACTTTCGTACTTGTGTGTGCTCACATTTCAGGGTAGTGCGCATTTTACACCTGACCTTGAGAAAGTCTTCCAGGCACACAGCACAAACTGCTGGCCAACAACACAAGTCAGATGATCACACAGCAACTTGGAGTGCGAGTGAGATATTTTGGTCAGCTCTTAACATCGAGGTCTTTAGCGCTGATGGGTGTGGCATGATTTGATAATGGAGCAGCACCGGAATGAAAGAGCAGGGGAAACCGGAGACCCCGAGAAAACCCACCGAGCAGCGGCATCGTCCGGAATGATTCCCACATGCGAAAATCCGAGGACCGACCCCGCCAGGAACTGAACCCGGATCACTTTGGTAGAAGGCGAGAGGTCTGACCTCTCGGCCACCGCAGACCCAGTAATTTGGAGTCCAGTCTGGTGTCAGATAATAATGTGTAGAGATGATAGAATATCGCGAAAGTATTTTGTGCCCACATACCCTTGAAAACGTAGTTATTTGCAGCATATATGATTGGGTGATATACGTCTGACACAACGTAGCTGTCTGCAACCAAATAACAGGCATCAAATATTACAATAGCGGGATTCTTATTGGCTCAGTCAAATAGGGTAACAGATCCACGTACAAGTTAAAGCCAGAAATATTATGGTACGCTGGACTTACGTTGAACCCCAGCAAATAGTCAAGTTTCCCCGCGGTAAACCATCATCTCTAATAATATTAAATTTGCAGGTATCTTTCGAGAAGTTTTCTGGCCTGCAGTATTCCTTACGGAATTTCATGTAGAATAATTTAGTTTCAAAGAGCTGTTGTTGAAACTTCTCCGTTAAGGCGCAATTTCTTTAACATCGATTCTCTCTTTTAGTGTCGTGTGTACCGGGCGCACGGACGGTGGTGTAGCGTGCTACACGAATGCTTTTTGCACGAAACCGCTTGAATTATTCCTAGGCTATTGCTGTTCTCTACGAACAGAAAACACCCTTGAAAGTACATTTCCTACTTTTTTAAAATTTTGCAAACTTGCTAGAAAAATTATTTTGGTGTCCCTCGAACTGGCTAAAAATGGCTCTTTTTAGACTGCCGTTACTCCGAAAATGCCACATGAATGTGTAAAGTGCAAAACGAGGCGTGTGCATTGGCTTTCACTTACTATCCCAAAATGAAAATTTGGGGACACGGCTCAAAAGGCTGTGCCACCTCTTTAGATATTAATTTTTCAGTTTAGTACAATAATACATTCGGCAATGAAACGTAAAGTGATTAGCCACGTCACTATTAATATTTTCATATAAATCGTGCCAACTTTTTAATCAGAAAGAAATTAACATATTTTCATATAAATCGTGCCAACTTTTCAATCAGAAAGAAATTAACATATTTTCGTATAAATCGTGCCAACTTTTTAATCAGAAAGAAATTAACAAAAATTCAACATTAATGACACTTGCTCTTCAAGTCCAATAGGAAAAAAGACTTCTGCGAAAACCGTGCACGCCAGTTTGGCGCTGCGAAGAAAGGCGACGTGTTTCTCATCGATCTTAAAGTACTTTGACTCTTATCGCTCTTTTGTTCACCCGCAGCAAACGCGGAAATTTGAAATTTGTACACAAAACTTTTAAACTTCGTGTCTGCGAGGTTGGCAGTGCGGTGCAGTGAGATTTCAGGCAACACATTTTAGTTAATAGTTGAATTATATAACCTGTAAAGAATGTGGTGTAAGTTGAAGCTAATGCAGGTATGTTTCCCGAAGGCTCCTATGCCTCCAATAAGGTGGTCTGGAGTGAGGAACGCCAGCGACTTCGGCTCACAGTGCTACCAAAGTACCCCTACCGATGAGTTAATAGGAGACGAAGACTGCTTGTTCATCAACGTCTTCACTCCTCAGGTGTGTATAACAATCATCGTGCCAGAAGTGCATATTGACCACAGATAACTCTAAGAAAGATGAAACACATAATAAATTACTATGTCATAATGTTTAAATAACTATACAAGAAATATTACGATATGACTATTTGGGTTGGATATTTGTCTGAGTCAGTAATGAGCAATACGATATCTTTTTTTTTTAATGTAAAAATGATTACCAAAACATAAAAAAAAACTGTATACCTGACATTTTACCCAAGATGGCAACTTCCTCCGAGTTACCTTACGATACGTTACAAAATAATTGCATGTCAATATTCTGGGAGAACAATCCTTACTTCTAGAGGAACAAAGAAGTATAGTATGAACGTAGGTCTATAAACACCAAAATTTGTGCGCTACAGTTCTCAGTAGATCTACTAGATGTAGAGTGCATAGCATGCAGTGTTGTGTGGTATGGGTATGTTGCAAGGTTTGCTGTACTTAGCGACATCTGTACAAGTTCATGAGCTGGCTATCGGGAGTGACTTGGCACCACGTTTTCGGCATCGCTGCCACTGATGTGACAGGACCTCCCTCCTGTACCTGATCCCGAAGGCTTAACAGGAGACAACTTACAGTTCTTCATACCGGGGTAGATGCTACTCCACCAGCTCAGTCCCAAGCAGCCAGGGCTGACCATAGCCGCGCAGCCAATAATAATCATGACAGGGTAGTTGAATATCGCTGACAGAAGTAGATAACGCTCTTTCCAATCGCGGTGGCAGGTAGTCAAAACCCACTCACCTAGCAACAGATACACCCACAGGTTAGCTATAGGGAACCGCCTTGCTTTAGGCGAAGCTATCCAACTCTGCGAAGCCGCTTCGTGGATCAGTCCGGTAATGCGGACCAGACCAGGACCCAAGGACCCACTCGGTAAGTCTACTCCCAATCAGGAGTTCGTTAAACCACTAACACTCAGAGTCTAACCCGTGATCGGCTCAGCAGAAGGCTGGGGAGTCCCGTCGATCCTCTGAGTACCTGTGAAACACCAAGCATCTGAGTTTTCACCCGAGTAGGTGTCCAACCTTCAGGGCTCCAGAACCCCTACTTCGGATCAATATTACTCGAGATATGCACCGCAGGACACTACTGTGTGCCTCAGTTGGGACATGCAATCTGTTCGTAGGTTGCACAGCAGGCTGGAGCTTCCGTACCAGTTTCTAGAAACTGGACTAAAAGAACCCCGCCGTGGATCTTTCCCTCCTGAATTAGGATGGCCACAACTTTCCCGATCTTTGACCTCACTCCGTTAGCCATTGTGCAAGCACTTACGTTTCCGACCCTGACCGCGAGGCGAGGCACCATGTTTTCCGGAACATGTCCAGCTCTCCGCACGATTTCCCTTCCTGCACCGGATCCCTTGGGTATAACAGGAGACTAACTTACAGAGCCGATTGCACATCAATCTTGGACATTTGTCAGTTTTATGGAAAACTACTTAAACCACCACCAAGTCAGACTTGGGAAAATATGTCCTTCCACCAGCAGCCTCATGCCAGCATCACAGAATTGAAAATACAAGCAGACATCAGTTACTGGTTATCGTTGTTCATTCCCAACGCATGAGAGCTTCGGGTAGACACAGCTTGGTCGGGGCTTCCCCCCCTCCCCCAGGACGTACTACTGACTTTACCGTAACACCTGGCTCGCTGCACTTAAAAGTCCGCTCTCTGACTCCCCTGGTGCCTAACACCTAAAAAGGAATAAACCCGTCTGTCTGACTACTGCATTTCTACAGCCTCCAGCCGACGCATGACCAACCTTGCGTGCGTTTTCGGGCTCACATTCATTTTACAATTTTTCTACTTCTAGTTTTTTAGGATTGTTTACCTGAAATATAAGACATGAAATTTTGCTAAATATGGTTCACATTTTTGAAGACCGCAGTGTCTAGAATAATAACTAAAATCGTAACATATTGTAATATCAGGTGTTAACGTTTGAACACGGTACAATCAATATACTCATGTTGTTACTTATATTCCTCTGTTTATGTTAGAAAGCCTCAGGAAACGAATTATTACCTGAAAGAAAAAAAACTAGATTTTCAAAAGTTTACTCTTTATTCCGAATCACGTAGTAGAGACAATGGGGCCTATGCACAAGTTTTCAATCGCGTGCGATTTGGAAGCCGAATGGTGTTTTTTAGGACACTGAGAAAGATTTTTCGATTTTGACTTAAAATAATGAATAGCAGAACGATAAAACAATCTCCATGTCCTGAAAACGACCACTCGGCTTCCAACACGCATGCGACTGAAAATTCTAGCATAGGCAGGACATTGCTAGAGCCACTTTTTTGTGTTTAAAATAATATTTCACCAACTTGTTTGAACTCCTTATGTCCACATCTATATTTATGCTCCATACTCAGTGATTGGATGATTTTAACTCTCAGCGTTTTGGCACAGACCAAATATTAGCGCAGATGTGGAACGACGTGGCGGCTTATTTGAAGCAGGTGAACTTCACCGCTTATTGGCTGACTGAGACTGTTGATACCAGCCCCGTGCATGTTTGGCTCCTGTTTGTTACGGCAGGTTTCTTATTGGACTGGTAGCCAGCTAGCAGGGCAGCAACCTTTTACCCTGATTGGTGGTAAGCGTTTCCGCCATGTTGCTGGCTGTGACCGAGTTTGCTGTCCTACCGGTTATTTCACTTCTGTATTCATAACTATTCTGTGATCTTGGGTTACTACGGACAAATCAAAGACGTGCGGTGTATCAGTAACCTTACTCTGATTGGCTCAGTCAAATGAGTAACACCTCTGTACAAATACACTCTGCCAAATACCTCGAGGCAGAGCTGCAGATTTGCACCTAAGGCATCGAATCAAGTCGAGACAAAATTCTAGTCACAAGAAATCAATCACTCTAGGCATCGCACCTTTGATTTCATAACTTCTGACTTGGCACACGTAGAAGTCTTCCGAAACCTGAGGGATGACAAGCCCTACGATGGAGAAGCGATGGAATGCGGAAGGCGGGGAAAATGGAAGTTCTACTGAAAAAACTAGATGGCCATAGCAAAACCCGCCATGTTTACCATTCTTGAAGAATTGGAATTGATCCTTCCAGAAATCGGACCCGAATATACGTCGTGGGTGGCGAGTTGTCAGACCACTTCACCTTCACATAATACGGAACTTGATGACGCCCTCGACATGTAAACAATCATTATTACTATGTAACTTTAATGTTTATAGTTTGTATATAAGTACAAATAGAGCTATTCTGAACATTAATTTTACTCTGCCACGATGGCGAAGATTGTGGCTTCAGAAACTCAAGCTATATTCGATAATTTTTTTTACTCGATGCCGACATGTAATGTAGATGATGTCTGTGACAAATGTTTTTTACACTATCTGTGAAAATAATTACAGTATTGAGCGCCACGAAAGTAACTATTAGCTTACTAGAACCTCATAAGTTTAGAAGAAAGTGGTATCCTCAATTTGAACTTGCAAGAAAAACGTTCTGCCATAATACAATTTCAAACGCCAAAGTGGCCCTGACAATTGAGATATTTCTGTGACATCTATAAAACATTTATGCAGTTATTACATAGAGAAACAGTTCCACAAATGTCCCTGTTCGATGTCTGCAAATTGTTTTCATCAAGAAAGACATAATGTATAATCTTGCTACAGCAGCGAAGCATGATAAAACTGTATATAGGGAATTATAATATTTACAAAGAACACTTTGTTAAATCATATTGTCAGAAGAACACTTCAGTAATAAAACAATTAAAATTATATTTCCCTCTAGCGTTATGTTCAGTTTTCATGAGATCATATTTCTCAGGCATTATTCTGTTTTCAATATTCAGATGGTTGACCATCGTATAGTTTAGAGCATTCTCGACGCATTTTGTTGTGTTTTTGGGTATTAGTGGCTTTTTTGTCGTATTTGTCGGTTCTTAGCATTCTGTTCATCTTACCACTAGTTTTACTTAAGGGAAAACTTACAGCTCGTCTATAAAGTCTATATAGAAGGCTCTTGCTTTACAATTTGATAATGTGAAGTTGTATAAAAATCAGTGTCTAACGAATAGATTGTATTATCTATAAAGGCCACATTATTACAGAAAAACACAAATTTTTTTTGTTTGTGTGGGCTCTTATCTATGCCCATAGCTGTAAGAATGAAAGTAGCAAACTCAACGTCTCTGAAGCAGTTATTATCAAATGTAATAATTTACGTTAAGATGTTACCCAGTGTAAAGAAAAGATATTGTGAAACCTTTTCTTTCACTTTAATAAAGGATGAGATAATATAGGAAAAGCCAACCAATATCTCTATTACTAGAGCTACTGACCAAATGGAAACCAAACGCCTGTAGAAGTCGTAAGAAGTATATTTAAACGGAATTCATATGATAGGAAAAATAATGACTTCTACAGACAAGTCAGGCAACTAGATAAATAAATAAGCAGGAATTATGATAGTGTATGAATTTTCAAAATGATGTTTTTCTACCGTGACCAAGGTGTTTAACTCGGGTATGAACCTAACCATCAATTAACTCACAAACCCGGGTTCTACTTGGTTTTCTGTGTTCTAGATATTTCCATTTTTCTGTTTGTTCCCGAAACAACTTATAAACTTCTTAAACTCATTGCTAGCTCAAGTTTAGAAATCTCAGGTCGATCTTAGGTTTTGTTCATTTGAAGTGAATCACACCCGTTGAGATATAAGAAGAATTTTGATGTCGTTCTGTCTAATCAACAAAATTTTCGGGAATTTGACACGACGGCGTAGTTTGGGTGGGTCTTACCGAGGATGTCTTGCAGTAGGTCTGGACGGTTGTCTCTAGATCATCCCTCGATACTCATTCGACCACATCCTTCTCGTCCTGGGGCGGCGACCACGTACTCCCGATGCTCGTAAGACGATCGCGACCTCTTCGTCCTCAGATGAAGCTCTCGTTCCCCTCGTTCATC
>PNEQ01040176.1:0-11298 GCA_003012365.1 Medauroidea extradentata | reverse complement strand
AAACAAGGTTAAAAAATTAACATATGATATTTTCGTCGCCATACTTAACTGCAGTGTACGCCTTATCCAGAGCTTCAACCTCCCGATAAAATAGCCAGAAATTTATCCCTTAGTTAGGCCTACCTAGAGTTCGTAAGACGCAGTTTGTCGTCTACCTAGGAGATAAAATTTACCCAGATGTTACCCAGAGGTGGTAAGATCGGCCCTAGCTAACCTTTGGGTAGTTACACAGAGGTATAAATCAAGTGGTAAGACGAGACTTTAGATAAAGTACCAGGTAAGTTTAACTTATCGGTAGTTACCTGCAGGTTAACTCAGAGGATGGTAAGACCGGCCCTTAGTCTAAGGGTCGGTCTTACCATTCTCTGACTTAACCTGCAGGTAACTACCCTGAAGTTAAACCTACCTGGCACTTTATCTAAAGTCTCGTCTTACCACTTGATTTATACCTATGTGTAACTACCCAAAGGTTAGCTAGAAATGTAGTTAGGTTGCACAGACTGTGTGGTTGTGTCGTGGCTGCTGATTGGTCTGTTGGATCTGTGAATATTTATTTTCTGGATATTACATGTACGACCGACGGCCACATAGAAATAATAAATAAAAACACCTTGGTGCTAAGTTTAATATTTGAGGTTAGGCTTACAAGTATTAACTTTCGCATTTTACGAGTGTTTTGTGATTAGTGCTAAAACTTAAATGTTATTTCGAAGTAATAGCTAAATAACTTAAATATTAATACTGTTTCGCTGGTACCTGTTTCAGTAACTGTCGAGAACATTGCAAAATACAGTTTCCTTGTTCATAATAATAATAATAATAATAATAACAATAATAATACAATAAACGACGGCACCAACTATGTGAAATTGTACAATGATTAGGTGTCAAGCTATAATGTTCTCCTTATAATCACCTACCAGTCCCCTCTTAAACTTTCGAAACCTTTCACCGACTGCCTACCCTGATGTTTACTTCTCATCACTGGATCTAATTGTTGTTATTCCATCATCCTCTACACACTTTTAAGGTAGCCTAACTTACCCTAGCCAACTTCTCCATTCACCCCTTTGTATGTCTTGAAAATGTTTCCACTGTTCTACTTTCCTTCAACAAGTTACATCCCAAATTTTCAGTGTCACAGGAAAGTAGGTGAGTTGATGGATGCCAAGGGGTTGGTAAGTTGTATAGAAGATTTCTTGAAGGGAGGGCTCAGAGAATAAAAGTAGGAAATACTGCATTGGATGAGGGCATAAATTCCTTTGGGGTGCCACAGGGAAGCATTTTAGGTGCTATATTGTTCACCATAGTGGTTATTGATATATGATAGAAATTATCAGCAGAATAAGATTGTGTGCTCTGTTCAGTAGAGGAAAAGGAGAATAAGTTGCAAGAAGATGTTGTGTGGATAAGTTTATGGATGGTTAAGAACAAAAAGAAGAACAACGTGAGGAAAACTTAACTTGTATGGTTTACGAGGAACATGTTAGTCTATAGATAGCTAAGGCAGGAAATATGTTTAGCATCAGAGTATAAGTACCTTGGAGTAATGTTACAATAAGACCTTGAATGATGAAGTGAAGAACAGAAAGTGGCCTCGAGGGGTAGGAAAGAGGTGGGAATGTTGAGCAGGATATTGAGGGGAACCATGAGCACAGTGAGAGGTGAAGGAGAAGGCCTACAACTTTTCAGTATGCTGCAGCAGAGTGGGACCCGCACATTGAAGTGGAGGTAAAGAACTAGAGTAGTTACAAAGATAGCTGGTGATTAAGTGAAAAAGTCAGGGGCAGGTTGGACACGATGAAGGTTAATGTCATGCCATCAGTTATGTGGGACATGGGGTGCAACACACGGAAGGATAGGAGAAGGGTGGAGGAACTTGTGAGGGTATAGTAATGGGTGAAGAAGGGTGGACTGCACTGGGTGACATCTGGATAAGGGTATACATAGAGACAGAGGAATCAACAGTAGGGAGATATAATGAGTCTAATGGAGGACAGAGAGGGGGTTACAGTTGATATTGGTTAGGACGGTTAAGGAGGAGAACTTGTGCAGGAGATAGTGGTGTCATTGAAGGGGGCAGAACAGTTTAGAAGGGCAGTGTAAAGGATGGTTTAAGATTGTTGGTGTGCTTGCCCCCAGGTGGTAACTCACTTGCAAGTATATAAAAGGTATTATTGTTATATTTAACTCACCGGCTTGCCCAAACCTTCTCCATTTATCCTTTAAAACACCTTGGGCCCGTCTTTGCCCCTTTTTCAGCTCCCGTGTCTACAATTACATGTACGGATCCCACTCTGCTGCCGCACGCTGATAACACTGGTTGTATGTACCATTGTAATACATGCCTTTTCTTTCACGGCACTACTAACTCCCTTCAATATTCTTTCAAGCATACCTAGAGCCCTTCTCCCTTTTGACACCACTCTCTCTACCTGCCGTCTCCACTCTGTCACTTTTCATCATTATGCTTAGGTACTTATATTCTGAATCTTACTCCTGCCCTTCCCATATGTATATGTCCATACTCCAAAACTTCTTCCTCGTAAACCTTATGATTTTAGTCTTTCTTACATTTATTTTCATTTTGTTCACTTTCGTTCACAATTGTATCCTATCAATGTCATTCTACAACATGTTTCCTCTCGCAATCTCTGCATATATATAACACAGCCACTGGCAAACAATCTGATTTTGCTACTTACACGTACACCCACGTAATTTGTCATTATAAACAACCAGGGCCCAAGTACACTTCTCTGTAGCATACTGGACGTAACCTCTCCCTCTTGTGATAAGGAGTCTCCCACTTTTACCCTCTGGCTCAGCCCCCTGAGGAAGTTTCCAATCCATCTCACTACAACTTGGTCTACCAGCAATTTATCAGCTTTCAGTTATAACACCCCATGTGGTACCTTATCGAATGCTATGTAGAAGTCAGAGAAGCAGACATCCACCTGCTTCCCCTCAGCAACTGCTTGCACCAAGTCTTTTGTAAGCCCAGCCAGTTGTGTCTCTCATGAATGTCCTTCCCTAAATCCACATTGATAATCCTGCAACAGTTCTCGCTCATAACCGGTTCTACATACTGGACCACCAGTCTCTCCAATACATTCCCAGTATTTAATGTAAGTTTCACTGGTCTGTAGGGGCCGGACCTCCTCCCAATGACTGGGACTTCCGCTGCTTCATTCCTATCCAATGGTAACCTCCCTCCTCCAGAGATCTGTGAAATATTACTTCTATATATCTGAGCAACTAACAACTACCAAACTTAAAGAGCACTATTTCATATACCATCTTGACCGATCGCCTTACTACACTTGAACGATTTTATTACCTTTCCTACATTCCACTTTCTAATTGTTAGCTTCCTAAGAAGCTTCCCCCAACATTCATAACAATAATAGTTTATTGAGACATAACAGGTTTATATCCCGTCTTACACGTTAAAGCGTTAATAGATGTTGTTAAAAGTATTGTAAATTATTATAATAGGAGAAAAGCAGCTGAAAATGATATAAAATTTTTAAGTATGTATAAACATCTAAAATCAAGCATGTTGTGTCAAACTATTAACACACAAGAGGCAAAAATGTTTTATTATAACTTTAAATTACAGTAAACAATGACTATACTATATTGTACCAACTACAATCAACCTGTTCCTCAAAAACTGACTAGTACTAGGCCTGCAGCCTTTTCCTTATCAGTTGTTGTAGCTTGCCCGTCTGCACTTTTCAACACTTGCATTCCTCTGTCCCTTCTTTTATGTTCTTAAAATAATCAGTTTCCCCCCTCTTCCCTCCTCCTAAATATTTCCTAGGTAATCATTTCTTCCCTGACTAACATTTCTTTCTAGCGTACTACATACCTGCCTCATCCCGTCCGTAGCTACTTACATCCCAGCGTTCCTCTATTTCACATGCATCTGCCTGCACATACTTTTACATCCCTTTGTCTACCCACCCATAATGCTATGTTCCCCACTCAGCAACAATCTTCTTCCATGGTATAAATGTTACCATATTTTTTCATATATTATCTTCTTAAACTCACTTTACAAGACCTCTTTAGACCATTTCTCAAACCTATCCTTTAGAACATTTCTGTCCCAGCTTATTTCATTGCATATACAGTCACACCACAACCTCCTCAGCCTTTTTTTTTTCACCAATCTCTTACACCATTACTGGAACATTGTGGTCACTGATCCCTTCGAGTACTACCACGCCAACAATAGCATTCTCCAGCCTAACTAACACCACATCTAGTACGGACCCCTACCCCTTTTGTTCTGTCTAGTGGGTTCCTCTACTGCATGCACCAAGCCTCTGTTCACTGACTGCGCTGTCATTCTCTGCACCATGGTACTCATCACTTCTACTGACTCAATCCACTGTACACCTGGCATATTCAGGTACCATGCCACACCCCACTGCCTATGCCCAAGTCTGTTGATTCTGGCCTTCCTCAATTGTATCCCACCCTTGTCCTGGTGGTGTGTATGCTCCAGTACTGTGATATTCCTACCTATCCTTTATTACTTCTGCACTCCCTCTTCTTAGTATTCCATTCCACCAACCCTTCTAACCCATCCCTTACATACACCATTATTCCCCCTCCCCTTTCTTCCCTATCACTTCTAAATATTATGAATTTATCCTGCTTACATTCCCTGTCCAGCACCTCCCTGCATAACCACATCTCCACTTCTACGTCTGCTCTGAATCTTTCAAACTTACCCAGAAAACTTGGTTTTAGGGCTAGGGTAATTTTAACAAATCCAGTTTTACTTACTGTTTCATTTCCACATACCACATTACATAAGCCTTATTTAAGAGTGATTTTGTTGGGATTCTCTTTATTTCATAAGATGGGAGGAGTACACACTTAGTTTAAAGTCTTTCATGAGACTAATAATTCAGTGTCATTAACTGTTGATATATATATTTGCTGCCTACATAAATCACACCTACCTTGGCTAACATTGAAATTGCAATTTATGTAGGCACAGCCTAGTCAAATTTATTGTCAAGTCCTTGTACGACTGTCATGTGTATGCACAACACACAAGTAAGCCTACTGAACGAAGACATTGTTTTAGGTATTCCATGGCTAAATGGTGGTTGTGAATGCAGCACGTGCACACATAACATGTTATGAAAATCTTTCTGGTGTTCAGGCGGAATTTCATGGGAAAACTGACTTAACTCCACATGAAGCAATGGCCAGTGCTCATTTTAACATGAGAATTAGTCGTTTCTGTTGTGACAATGAAGGTGAATACATGTCAAATGAGATGAGAGAATTTTGTGTCAAAAAAGGGGATTCAAATTGAGTATACAATAAGGTATACTCCTCAACAAAATGGTGTAGCAGAAAGAATGAACATGAACATTATGGATAAAGCACGATGTATGCTAATAGATTCAGATGTTAAGGGCATGAAAGAGTGTTGCTAGGGATAATTAAGTTTATGTACCAATAATAAAGACGGGTTCACAACCACACTTAATGTACGTACGAATATACGCACGTACGTTAAGTATTAGAGATTGGATTCACAACAAAATTTAATCTACACATGTGCGGAAAATGTTTATTTCACTACAAAATGTTGGTAATAGATGATCATAATTAATTTTTATGTTTCGTAGCAAATTAAATTATTTATGACCACATCGCACTGTGTATCTTCTTAGCAACCATATAAAATCTAGTAGTTCTGGTCGGAAGCAGTAATGAGTTCACGCCCCTTTATTTTGACGGTGGGCGCCAGTTGTTCATTTAGGAGGAGCAACACTCGAGCAGACACTCTAGACTCCCAAGGCGTGCTCGACAACCCAGGGCCAGACAGTGGTTAAAATGCTCGCCGCCTGCTTCCTCATCGACTGGTTATCCTACACGATGCCGAGGTTGTAGGCCACTTCGGACGCCGTTAACGTAACTGAATATATACATTGACAGGTAACTGTACGGACAGGTTGTAACACATACTGATTCAACGGTACTCACTGTTATGATGTCAGGATGTTGAGATAGCTGCGGGTTTATGGGTTCCCGTTCCCGGTATACTGTGACGGTGAAGAGATTAAACATTTGTCACACGTAATGATGACACTGTAGATTTATTCTCCATGAATTACAGTACAGATGGTATGTGTACAAAATTTAAGCGGGTCTGGGGCTTGGCTTTCCCCAGTAGACGATACTTCAACAGGCTAAAACGTCATAGGTAAAATTAATAGTTACTGGAAATCCCAGACGCGGAGTTGGCGGGTTGAGGGCAGTAATCCACGGGCAACAAAGAAAAACAAAGGTTCCGATATATTAAATTAAACTATTGCAGCGAAAATGATAGATGCACTATAGAGTGTAGGCCCGGGGTGGCATATGCCGCTGCCTCCTGACGCATCTCGATCCCAACTGAACTAAAAACATGGCTGAGCTTCCCTCCAACAGTAGGAAAAAGACCGCGGAGCTGCCCGCTAATGCGCAAAAACTGTACACTGGAACTACATAGCCAATAAACATGTACACAACTATTAAATTTTCACATCAACTTCTCAATGTCTTGTGGTGTGTAAAATGTTATGGTTCCATTAAAATTACAATAAAGAAAGTTCTGGATATGTGCTTTGCATCCCTAGGAATTTAAATGTCATACTGTAATGGAGAAGAAAAAAAACAAACAAATAATTTATTTATATATATACACACACATGAAAACAAACGAACACAATAAAATCCCTACATGCTAATTTCAAATTGAATGAGACATTACTTTGACATAAAATGCCACGGCGGATCCTACGCCGGGTAAGTCCATGTTAATTGTGAGGGGTGGTTGGTAGAATGAGATACTGAGAAAAGGATACAAATACCTTAAATTACGATTATAAACAAGATACAAATTAACTACCAGTTCCCCTCAATAAACATTAAGTGTAAATGAACCACTGATTGTTGAGTGAAGTTGGGCATGTTGCACTCTCTTCACTGTAATGATCTTGGAGCGGTTGTGTACTCAAATGGGTTATACTCCTTCGGACATACTGCATTCACCAAGGTGTAAGGCTGAGTAACACTGGGTCTAGCAATAGCACCACTAGGCTATATCTCTAGGGATACTCGAGAAAACTCTTAAGAATGAAGACGAGGAACAGCTGGTGCGAGGGGCGGTGTGACAGACGGTCTGAGGTAGGTGTGTGCGGTAACGCATGTCAAACGCCCTCCTCCTATTGAGGCTGTCTGTCATCGCGCCCTCTGTCAGCCGGCACTAGCAGAATGCGAGGTCACACACATATGGGAGTGTGGTGAGGGGTTCCATCACACTGCTACTGGTGGGTGGGAAGGGGCAGTTTGCGCCGCCACCTGGGCTGCGCTGAGGGGCGCGTGGCATCTGCCTCCGCAGGGATGAATCGGCGTGGACGGCGCATCCGCTGGGAACGTCTCGGAGGCATGGTCCACTCTCCCATGGTGTTGTTTACGTCGCCGCTGGAGAGGTCGCTTTGTGAAGTTAATGACCCCTTGGCACGAGGGGCAGGGCATAGAGGGAGGGAAGGGGGACAGCCCGTCTTGTGTAGACTCCCCCTCCAAATCACTTGCGCTTCTCTATTCTCCATTCTGCCGTAATTCTCTACTCGCATGGCCGAGGGTGTTCGCTGTAGTTCCATCTCCGATGCTACTGAGACGCTGGGGTTGGCAGTATCACTCCATTGGGCGGTCAGGGGGTTTCTGACGGCTTCTTGATGCTGTCTCCTTTCACTACTCGTATACTGTCTGACAAGAAACTGTAAATTCAATTTCCTTCAGAACTGTCGTCTTTCTTCTTGGCTGTAGTTCCTACTGTGTCAGCTACATGTGCCTTGCCAAATGATCTGCATGCTTGTTGTGGCCTTTTACATTGTGCCCTGGTGTGTCCTACAGCTCCACAATTATGACAGGTAAACGGAAAACTATTTTGTTTAGTACCTGGTACAAAGGAGTACTTCCTCTTGTAACTTCCTGGTCCTCCCTGTTTTCCTGAATAATCACTCTTCCTTCCTGTATATTTACCTTTTGTCTGAACTGCAAACACAGATCCTAACTGGTTGTCTGACTTTGGTTTCTGCTTTCGTGTGTCTCGTTTGATTTCCTCATCAAATAATCGACCTTTGACAAATGAAAGAGTTAGTTGGTCTGTCCTAACAGTTTCAATCTCAGTTACCACAGCATCGTACTCAGGTGGCATGGTAAAAAGTAAATGACACATGACATCGTTTTTTTCCATGGTCGAGCCTGCTTCTTTTAACTCCCGCACGAAGCGATCAAACTTCAACATGAACATTTCCAGTACATCATGCGATGGTTGAAACTTCATACAAAGCAATTTCCTCTTGAGTATAATTTGTGTGGCTACACTTTTCCGTTCAAAAACGTCACTGAGTACTTTCCACGCTTCAAAAGCTGTAGCTTTATCTTTAACATATTCTAGTTGTGTGTCTGGTATCTTCTGTACTATGAGGCCTTTACATTTCTTGGCATTCTTCTCTATCAGCGCCCGTTCTTTTTCCTTTTTTATTGCGACTTCAGCTGAGTCATCGGTAGAAGAAATGTATGCTGCCATTTTCTCTAATAATGGCTGTTCCACATATTCCAGCAAGCTTTTCTCGTCCAGCAACACTTCCATTCAATACTTCCAATTGCTGTAGTTAGTCGATGTTGACTTCCATTTGCTCAAAATTTGTCGTGGGCTCATAACCTGTTGTTGTGAAATCAACATTGAGCAAATTTGAAAAAAGACATTACCGGTCACACTCATCAAAACTGAATTACTACAAATGAGAAAAAATATATACAAGCTTACAGTATTTATGTATGATGACTTGACCATAGACATAACATGACTGCATAAGATGAAACACTTAGGCCTAACAAAACAAGGTAGGTGCCAACCTAAGAATGACAAATTGCTTCATTCAACAGCCTATACATAAGTAACGTTTGGGGATTGGGTTAGATTAACAAGGGGGTCAATTCACAAACTTTCTGTAGTTTAGGTCAGTAGCCTTCCGAGACTGTTAACAACACCATCGTATATTTGGTATTCATTACACACTGTTGTTAACAGATTCTATCTACCAACTACTACAAATCTGATTATAGAGTTATCAATAGTATGGTTTTGTACATACTAATGTTAATGTAAAACAGCATTGTAAATGTATCTGTGGGAAAGTATATACATGTGTGTACGTATATACGTACTGCTACTGACTACCGTAAGAGAGTGTACTAGTGTGAAGCAACATCTCTTTTCTCTCATGTTTATTGCTATACCTCATTCTTTTAATGTAACATACTTACATAATAGTGTAATTGGAAGTTTTTTCATCGTCTGCCATGCTCTACACTAGCACATTGTGTATCATTTGCTACAATTGATAGCAATATAGTACACGAATAACTGGTCGGGATGTACAAGATGATGAATTGTGTAGGTGGGTGAAGAAGATTGCTCTACAAGCTAAGGTAACATTTAAGGGGAGAGGAAAAGTGAAATCATTCTGAGGGTTTAGAGGGAAACTGAGAGAAGTAGACAGTCTATGCTGTTGAGGACAGTGATGGAGTGGAAAGATCTGCAGGAAGAACTGGTGACTGTGACAGGGGTTGGTATGTTTACCAGAATGGTGTGGAAGGTGTAAATGTGAACAGTAGCTACTAACCGCACAACAGTTCTGACTATTAGAATCAGAGGCATAGTTTACTGATGAAAAATGGTTTTAGAGTGGTAATAAATAGTCTTAGGAAAATAATTTTTTTATAGGTTAGTTTAGGTACTGTAACTAACCTAATGCAAGGTTAGTTTACCTGACCCATTTTGAACTAACAACCTGAACTAACCTAACGAAGTTTTAATTATGTAAGATTACTTGTAACAACTATAGAAACATTTTTATTTCCAAACTATACCTCTAAAATCAGTAGTTTACCCAGTATGTGTATATATATATATGTGTGTGTATATATATGTGTGTGTGTATATATATATATATATATATATATATATATATATATGTGTGTATATATATATATATGTGTGTGTGTGTGTATATATATAGGCCTATACACACACACACACACACACACTTCATATTTACCTATTTTGTGTTTATTCTAAGTGCTTAAAGGAAAACTTTCTGGTAACAACTTCTTCACAGTGAAAACTACAGTATCGCTTGGTTTTTTTTTTTACAATTTTAATATTTAACTAGCAGTCCCCCGCGGCTTTGCTCGCGAGTATTATTCGTAACTGATAATATTTACTTTAATTGAAAAACCTCTTTGTACACAAGATTGGTACTTCAGTCATCATGTGTTACAATGTCCAAGCGGCTAGTTGAACTAATTCTGCAGAAGGATAAGTAGCTATAGCTGTCCATGCGAAAAGCAGTCTTAAGTTTGTCCCTGCCACTAACAGCGACTTCGCCATGGGCCTTATTTATAAAACTGCCATTATGACGTTCTATGGTAGTTACAGACATCTAAGGTAAGAGGTTAATCGAATGAGAAACATCTGTTTACCCTGTGCACAACAATTGGTGACGGTGCCCTCAATTATATATTGTCAAAATATTCACTTTAACTTTATTGACATTACAAAGTTTCAGAGAGTTAAGGTTTCGCGGAAACGTATTTGGTGCCCCAGACCTGAGATTAGTGAGATGATATATCGTCGGTTTACTGCCAAAAGTGACAATGTCAAAATGAGATAAAATTATAAAAATGCTAGGAATATGTATATGTTGTTCACGAACAATTGCCCAAGTTTAAAGACTATTCGTCGTTTCGTACTGTTGTGTCACAGTAGGCCTATAGTAACATACCACTTTTTTGTTAATATCTACAATTTATTACTGTTTTTAAACGAAATAGCATTTATGACTTAATCACTTTTGGCAGTATACCGACGATATGTCAGGTGATATTGTAGAGGAACCTAAGTGGAAAGCGAACTGCAAGTTTACCCCTTTTAAAGACTACATGTAAATTGCACTAATTCGATCTGCCTTGTAGTTTTTGTGTGTCAGAATTGAACGTTTGCACGCAGCTTTTAACGGAATTCGAACCCAGAACCTCCCGGAATTTAGACCTGAGTGACAAACAACTGCGTCACGTAACGTCGAAACAATTCGTAAAAATTAAATTTTATTAAAAAAAAAAAAAAAAATCTGTGTCCTGGGCTCATAGAGATTGTACAACACCAAGACTCGATAGGTTACTGTAGAGTGACACTCTATAGGTTGTTTCTCG
>PNEQ01040175.1:0-11299 GCA_003012365.1 Medauroidea extradentata | reverse complement strand
CATCGTTAAATTGATCACATATTGTAAACTTGTTAGTTACTACATACTCGTTTTCTGACTCAATAATTTCATGAGAGAAATGAACCTCTCCATACCTTGCTGACTTTAATCCAAGTACACTTTTAACTCTTATTTTTTTCTCAGCTTCCATTACTTGAGTAACTGAAATATTGTAGTTCCCACCAGCTAGTTGTCGATAGTGACCAAACCCTGATTCTAAATTATCTGTTTGGAACTTTGCTGTAAGAACGTATGAAACATTTAGACACTCTAGAGAGTATTTTATAATTTCTTTAAGAACATATGTACAATGATACACTGCATTATACGTATCGGCTGTTAAACACCATTTTCGAGAATTTTGCCAGTTTAGTTTTTTTCCATTGTTCAAGCCACAAAAGAAAGTTTTCGAAAAAAAATAACCGGGAATCTGATAGATCTGAAAACTGTTTCAATAGGAAGTTCCTTTTCAGTACATGTGTTAGGGGACGTTTGATGTTAACAATAGACCACCACATCAAAATGATTTGAACAAAAAAAGCAGTCCCACCATGACCATATTTCTCTAAAGAAGAAACAGTAGTCTCATTGAAAATATTTACAGCAAGATTAACTTTCTGCCTCTCCAAATTATTTGGATACAATGTTTTGTAGCTAAGTTTAGGAGCTGACTTCACAAGCTTTGTCGGATTCTTTCTTGTACACATTTCTAATGTCTGTGAATTTAGCCTGAGTGACCTCATTAAAATGTACACTAGCATTATCTATGAGTACATTTCCCCAATTTTTCAGATTCTTCCAAAATGGAATGACAAACGTTTTGTCGTCGTCTACCAGATTTAACCAATTATTTCTAATGTTCTTAAACCCGTGCACAGTATCGTAAGATACAAATATTTTAAACGGATTTCCGTCAATAGTGAAAAAATATTTTGAGGTAGAATTTTTTGTCAACTCACTGAACATAACACGATTTATCCTATTATTACCACTGACAATACACAGTAGTTTCAAGCCACAACTAATGACTTGTTTGATAACATTTCTTGTTATTTCTCCTAAATCTAACACATTTAATTGTTTGACCGGAACAAGCCTTATCACTTCTTTGAAACTTCCGAAACAAGAACTGACAAGGAAAGCGACAACTGTTTTAGCAGCTTCATTTGGTTTGTTACTTGCAACACCAAGCAAATCACCATTCTTATATTCTATACTTTGCTTAACATGAATCTCGTCGACCTGGAGGCTCACTATTTTTTCCTGTTCTGTTAGGGTTTTTAATACATGCCTAAAAAAATTAGAACTTTCAATTTCTAACTTAGGTGAAATTTTAAAAGCCGATGAAAGTTTCTGTAAAAGCCTGGGATGCGGCAACAATAAAATATGATATTGCCTAATTGCTTGGTAGCACTTAACTGACTGCATGTAAATAATGAAGGCATTTAAAGCAGATTCTACACTGTATTTTGGTTTTGTCATAAAAATAAGTGAAAACTGATCTTTTATATGGCGTAATGTTTTTAAAACATGTGTTCCTTTAACCATTTCGTCTTCATCGTTTTCAACAACATTTATTAGAGTTTCAAAACCCGCACAAATTTGTTGTATTACAAAGTTTTTTTCATCCCCTATGTAATCTACGCTATCGCAAAACTCAAAAATACTAGCTAGCTGAGACCATTTGCCTATGAATGAAGTTTGGAAAATTAATTTTCCATTTTTACCAACAATACAAGTTTCTGGAACAACTCCACCATTAACATGAACTTCTGTCTTGAGATTACTGTTGACCCTTATGCTACAACTTATTTTAGGTACATTGTGAAAATCAATTTTGTACAGCAAACAACAGGATTGGTTTTTGAAAACGCTCCATTTTGAATGATTTACATGGGAGTCAAGTCCTTCCTGAAAAGAATTAAAGTCACAAATTTTGTCCAGTTCATCTAGACGATTTTTGTTATCATTTTCCAATTTATTTCGCTTCTCTTCCAGTTCTTTCCTCCGTTCTTCAGGAGATTTACGTTTTAAAGGACACTTTGAACTTAAATACTGCGGTAAGTTTGGAAATATACGCGGAACTGCGCCAGTCTTTAAAACTGGTTTATTCCTTCGAAATTCCCACCATTTTCCACTTTTATCTTTATATTTTTCAACGAATTCTATGTCACCTTCATGAAAATGTTTGATACATTCCACAGAGTTGTTATCGGGCGTCCAGTCTTTCCGTGGGATGGTGCGTATCCATTCAGCACACTGATCTGGATCACTAGGTAATCTGAAGCACTGCACATATCAATCGGATTTTATACTAGTTTTGTAATTACTTTTGCACCCGGGGACGACACACGTATTTGGCATGTTCAGTACTTGTCATACATTAGAGAACACTTCATTTATGAAGCCGTAAACAAATGAAATACAAGAGCACGTCCGCTTCCCGCCGTATAGCTGCGCGTTGTGAATGCCCGGCAGTAGCCCTCACACGCGGTGTTGCCAAGTCTCGCTCGCCGCGGCCTTCCACTAGAGACGGCTATGGCCTAGGTCACACAAGTGCCCACAGATATGATGGAAGGAGAACTTTGATTGAATCTAATCTGAATACTTTGAAAATGCAACATTTGGAATAATATAAAATAAGGTTAGGATAATTGACTACTTTTTTTTTTTATCTGAATGTGTTCTCACACCTGGGCTATATGGCAAGAGCTGTTATGACTACAGCATAATATATATTCATCCGCCCCTAAACAAATATTTACGGAGCATTACAAAATTGAGGCCAACAACAAAAACAAACATAGCAGGCACATGCTGCACTGAAGTAAGGTTAATTCTACTACAGGTTAGAAAGATCAATGTTATAAGCTGAAAATCTAAAACGCCAAATAGATTTAATTTTACTTAAAAAAAAATTAAATTACTGAAATGTTTTCAAAGATTTTTATATTTAATTTTACTATGGCTTCGTATTTTTCTCGTCAGCGATTGAAGTGAAACTAGTGCCAGAAATTTTCCCTGTGCCAAGCTCTCAACTGTACAATAGTTTCATTCACTTCTGCCAGTGTAGTTGCACGAAATTTTAAGTCATATGTAAGTGCACTACACTACACTACACCAGCTACACCGACACTTGAATGAAACGTAACTGAAATGGCTGTATTTTGTTTACATATTTCATGACGTTCAACGGAGAGACCACGTGCATGTATTATTGTATGTGTTGAATGCTGCAATCTTTTTGTTATTTTGAAAATTAGGTAAACGATCAGTTTTACTTATCACGTGCTATATGCTTATGAATAATGTTTTTAAATTTCATTTATTTCGCCTATGACTATTTTTTTGCAGCTTTCAATATGGGTTTTAATGAGTTCCAAGCAGTTTTGATGGCAGGTGGAAAGGGTTCCAGAGTAACAGAACTCACTGGTGGAAGGCCAAAATGTTTGTTGCCTGTTGGCAACCGGCCTGTTTTATACTATCCGCTACTTATGTTGGAGAAAGCAGGATTTAAAGGTATGAATAAAAAGTAAGATTTTTAACTCGAATTTTTGGAACCTAGCTATGGTTCTTTTTAAGTGAATTCGATCTATTATTCTGGAATCGCAATAGCGCGACAACGCGATGAGAAGGGCGCAATGAGACATTAAAAATTAGAACCTTGGGTACTTGCGTTTCCTAATAGGCCCATTTTATAAACTGGAATATATACATTTTGTGTTTTCAATTTTTTGTGTCTTGTGTTCTCTCATAGTTTATGAACCCGTCCCTAAAGTTTGTGTTGTGGTGGAATTGGAATAGCGCGACAGGAGCGACTCAAATGCAAATAACAAAATATAACAGCAAATTAGCACCGAGGTTTCTGTGAAATCAGCACATCCGCCTCAATGCTGATTGGTTGACATATTTTGTTAGTCACATCACGAACATTCATGTCACATCTGTCACCCCATTGTGATTCCAGCATTATGTTATTATTTTTCAATTTATATTGTAATATATTTTTGGTATTCCACTTGTGGAAACGAAAGTCACCATACATCTGGGACTCAAGATTACAGGAAACATAAGATTGTTTGCAGATGACTGTGTGCTGTACACAGAGGTAGGCAGTGGAAACTACTTACAAGCAGATATTGATAGGATGTAGTCTTGGACAGAGGAGAACAGAATGAAGATTAATGTTCGCAAGACTAAGTTGGTGAGGATTACTAGGAAAAGAATGGTGAGCAGATGTGTATACAAATGGAATGGGCAGGAAATAGAGGAAGCTGCAGAATATAAGTACCTAGGCATTGTGTTACAGGCTGATCTGAGGTGGACAAAACAGGTGGAGAGAGTAGTTAAGGGAAGGAGGGCTTTGGGCCTCCAGGGAAGGGTGTTGAAGGGAGTTAGTGGGGAAGTGAAGGAGAAAGCATATTGCACAATGGTTCGGCCATTGTTGGAATACGCAGCCGCAGAGTGGGATCCATATGTGGAGGTACAAGAACTAGAAAAGGGCAGCTAGATGGGTAATGAATAAATGGAAAAGGCAGGGATACAATGGTGAGAAGGAAAGGAACTTTAGACCTACATTAATGATGTAGAAAATGGCATGGAAGCCACTGAAGGACAGGAGGAGAATAGAACTATTGGTCAGGATGTACAAGGTAATGAATGGTGAAGGTGGGTGGGGAGGATTGCTCTGCAGGCTTACAATGGGATCATTCAAGGAGAGAGGAACCAACAGTGAAAAAATTCAGAGGGTGTGAAGGAGAACAGAGAGGGGTAGACAGTCTATGCTTGCAAGGACGACAAGGGAGTGGAATGTCCTGCAAAATGAGTTGGTGACTGTGAGAGGAGCTGGGAGTTTTAGGAAGGGACTGGAGGGCTGGTAATGTAGGGATGGGGAGGAGTCCACTCGCCACTGGGCGGTAGCCCAATTGCGAGAATGACTTGTTATTACGGTATTATTAAAAAGTTTATGATTTGCTAATAATAACAAACAAAAAAGCTATCTTCAAATATATAAAGCAATTTTCTACCAACTTATAAGTTTCACCAATATTTGAGCATGAAATTAAATTTTGACACAAATAAAATTGTTTTAGGGCCTACTTTCTTTTTGAAATTCGCTTCACGTCTGCTGTTTTTGTTATGCTGACGTAACAGAAACCTTGATGCTGATTGACTGACATATTTTGTTTTTCACATTGCACCCGTCATGTTGCTCCCCTCATGCATTTGTGATTCCAGAATCATTGTTAATGTTTTAATTACAAAAACCTATTTTAATGTGCGTTTTGATCTTTGAAATTACATAATTTGTCTGCTTCAGTGAAATGCACCATAACTTGCCAAATTTTTGCTGTACAGTTTAATGTATTGTAAAAATATAACATACATAATTTATAATTATTATTTCACATGTATTTGGGTAACAGCCCTTTGGCAAGCTATAATCTCTTCCTCAATCACTTACTAAACCCCTCCTAAACTTTCCAAACATCCTCAATGTCTCAAACTCCTTCAAAAGCATATTCCACTCCCTTGCCGACCTAAGCATTGACTGTCTATCTACCCTGCTATGTTCTGCGCCTAATCATCTGAATATTCTCATTGTGTGTTCCTTCTTATTCTACCGTAGTTATTAGGCAGCCAAACTTACCCTTGCCTCCTTTTCCATTCATCAACTTTTACGTAGTGGCTAGCCTCTCCACACATAAAGTATAATACAGTAATGATAGGCTACTGATTTGAAGTTGGGTTATTGCCCAGTGGCAAGCATCCCAGACCTCGTACACCATCCTTTCCGCTAGGCCTACCTGTATAAACTGTTTTGCTCCCCTCAGTAACACGACCTCATGCAACTTATTCAAATCTTTGACAATTCTTACTAGCATCAAGTGTAGCCTCTGTTCAGTTCTCTGCCAGACTCGCTCTATATCAGTGCTAGGGAAACTCCTTTGAAATTGGAGCTCAACTCAATCCTTTTAAAATAATAGAATCCAAACTCTAGCCAAATTTCCTTTCGAAGAAAAGAGCTAGCTCACACTACATAACTCATCTTTCCTGGAGCTTAGTTTGTTTTTAGTTCCTTTCGTAGACTGTTAGCAATGGTGAAGAGTTGTTATTAAATTTTGAAGCGACATCTGTTCATTTGATTTAGCCCACCACAAATTAATTTTCGTCAGTAACTTTGAGTTTGATAAAGTTATCTATTTTAAATCAGAAGTAAATTGTTACTGGTAATGTCATAACCATAGATGTAAGCCACGTAAGTATTTACGGTATTTAAAACCAATTTTTATGATGAGATTTACTTTTCTGTTTGTATATAACAATACTGACAGTTGACACAAGACATGTTTGTGTATGCAATGATTAACAACTTTAGCTCCTTTGAGTTGTTAGGAAATTAACTATTATCACTGTTATGCAATTTTATTTACCAAAGCAGCAACGCTACGCACAGTGATTTTCATTTGCAGTATTCTGTTTTCTAAACTCAACTACGCATGTTTCAAGTGTGTAAAAAAAGGAGATGGAAAAGCAAGGAGTAGCTCACGTGGCCAAACTTATCTCGGCAACGAGTGTCGTGTCGCTAGCGTAAAATCTGTCACTGCCCATGTCCAAAGATAACAGTGCGAAGAGAGGGCGTGGCAGAAGAGAGAGAGAGGTAAAAAGTAGGGCACAGCACAGAATTTTGTGCACCCCTAAAATGCTTCACATCTGACCTTCAAACTACAAGTGGCCAAACTCTCTCTGTCTCTCTCTCTGTGTTACATTCGATGCATGCATACACACACAAGTTTCCTCTCTCCTGTTTTTCGGCAGCTCGCTGCGAACAGAGATCAATATTTTACTGTCATCCCCCTCCCATACTAAGACAACCTCATGACCGCATGTCGGAAGTAAAGTATGGCTACGCAGCTGGAGCAGGAAAGAGAAGGGAACAGCAGACGTTTGCCATTTTCATGCTGCTTGCTTGAGATTACTGACGGACTGAGGAGCACAAAAGTAGCATGCTCACTTGAGCTATGTTACAAATTAAGGAGTGAAGTTCCCTAGGAAATTATTACATAAAAAAGAGCTAAGCGCCTCGTTAAACTTGGAAAAGAAGAGCACGCAACTTTGAGCTAGCTCATTCAATCTATTAGTTGGCAACTAATGTACTGTAGTAAGAAGCTTGGGTTCCTATTAATTTATTTTATGGAATTTGAATGTGTACAGTTGCATAATGCATATAGAACCATTCAAACTAAGAAGAAATGCAGTCACATTATCATTGCATAGAAGGTAAGGTATAAATGGGCTTATGCCTTGTCAATAGCGATGTTGTTACAGACACACTAGGGCTTACTTGAAACTATGATAGGAGCTAGGAGAAGACTCAGTCAATACTTTTGTTAAAGAACCATCCCAGTATTCATCTGGAGTGATTTAGGGAAACTAAACCGAATTGAGAATGACCAGAGCTGAGAATCGAACTCGAGGTTTCCCGAATGTGAGTCCAACATGTTATCTTTAAGTAGCATATAGGCCTGTATCATAAAAGGAAAGAACGTAGTCATGGTTGTGAGACTGTACTTCACTTTAAAGGCTGTGCGTACCTCGGAATCCTGGCAAGAGCAATAAGAGAGATTTGTGTGTTAAGGCGATGATTAGTTTTTCTACTGTTTTTACAATAATTGATATAGGTATTTTCTTCAGTTTTCACCAATAACTATACAGACACTATATTTCTCATTTACTGGCATATTTATACTCCAGCAAATAATTGCACTAACTTATGTTATTGTACCAGCATGTATCTATATATAAAAGAGAACACTAGCTGACTGACTGATATATCAAACTGCAGCCCAAACCACTGGGCCTAGAATTGTGAAAATGTTTGTGTAGGTTCCCTTCAGGTCATAGATGAGCACTAAGAAAGATTTTTTTGAAATTCAACCTCTAAGGGGGTGAAAAGGGGTGAAATATATTTTAGAAGAAACATCAATAGAACTCAAACCGTCGGCCTATCTTCGTGATTTTTACTTCAATGTGGCACACATGAAAATGCTTATTAGCCAAGTTCGGGATTCTTCTAAATTCAACATTTAAGGGGGTGAAAAGACCTGAAATGTGTTTCTGATTAATTATCTATATCTATCGAATCCTTTGGGATATAGAGTTGGTTTTCACTTCAAAATGATGCTTACATAAATACCCAAAAAGTAATTTTAGGATTTTTTTAAATTTGGCCCCCAAGCAGTAAAAAGGGGGAAAATATGTTTTTCATGGATCGTCTATGTAATTGTAACACAATTAATTGGCTGTCCTCACGATATATACTTCAATTGGATATGTATATAAATGACTAAGGCAGGACTCCAAGACGTTTCAAAATTCTTTAATCAAGGGGGCGAAAATATTTGAAGTGTGTTGTCAATAGTTCCTCCATATCTATCTAACCAATCAAGAAATCGAAGTAAATATCCAAAATGTCATTTAAACATATTTTCTGAATTCGGCCCCAAAGAGGTAAAAAAAGTGTAAAATGTGTTTTTGATTCACAATCAATAGTATATATTGACCTCATTGATCTTAGACGTGGTTTTTTTATTACGGTTGATGCTTACTCAAATGTACCTGAAAATTAATTTCACAAATTTTCGAAATTTGTTGCCTAAGGAGGTCAGAAGGGGTAAAAAGTGATGAAATGTGTTTTAAATTAATTACTGTATCTATATGTATTGAGGCCAGCAGGCTTTTGTCGTGTTGTTCACATACATTTATTTATTTATTTACTAAACCATTGAACAATTTACATTGTAATAAGTTTTGTCAAATACTACACAAACATACATTACTTATCAGTTACATAATTCACAAAATTGGTCAGGAGACAGAGACATATAGGCTACTCACAGATATTATAAAAAGGATGTTTGCTTAACCATTCCTTAATTCTTTT
Source organism: Medauroidea extradentata (assembly GCA_003012365.1). NCBI lineage: Eukaryota > Metazoa > Arthropoda > Insecta > Phasmatodea > Phasmatidae > Medauroidea > Medauroidea extradentata. The sequence goes on along the minus strand of PNEQ01040175.1, from coordinate 2,355 downwards.
CTTAAATACTTTTACATGTAACTTCTTTACTGATACTGGTAATTAGTTGAATGCTTTCATTGATATATGTTGAAAACGGTTTTTGGTCTTTTCCAATTGACAGTATGGAATATCGAGTAATCTATTACCTCTTGTTTCGTAACTATGAACATTGCTATGCATATCTAAATTATCAATGTTTTCCTTTGTACACCATTATACTTTGAAAAAAGGCATTGGTACAAGTTTTTTATAGCACATTTGATAGTTCGCTATTTACAAAATTTATATGACTCACCCATGTCAATTTATGATCAATCTTGATACCCAAAAATTTAACATGCAAAAAGTACTTGTCTGTATTATTATCATCTTGCTTTAAAGAAAAAGTCAACATATTTATCTTGTCATCATTAAGCTTAAAACTATTAGCTAAAAACCATTGTTTTGCCTCCTCTAAAGTAGAGGTAACCAGTTTATTAAGCTCAAAAAAGTGAATTACGTACGTGTGTTAAATATAGTTGTATCATCAGCATAAATTATTGTCTTAGTACTAACATACATTGGAAAATATGAGATCATAATATTAAAAAGCAAAGCCCCAACACATAGCCCTGGGGCACACCAAATTTAAGATATTTGACATTAGATATATCACCAATAATATCAACAACTTGACATCTATTAATGAAATAAGACTTAAAAAGACATAGCTCATTATCTAGAACACCATATACAGTATGTTTAATTTCTGTACAAATATTGAATGATAAACACTATCAAGTGCTTTACTCAAGTCACATATTGTAGCTACAGAATAGGAATTACTTTCAAATGTATTTAACACATTCATAATCAATTGAGCAACAGCATCAATAGTAGTTTTCCTTTGATAAAACCATATTGATACTTACTGAAATATTGATTTTTCTTGAAATAATTACATATATATATTTGTTCATGTGTAGCATATTCATAAATTTGAGCAGAAACAGGTATTATCGTTACAGGTCTATAATTATTAGGAAGATTTCTCGAACTCTTCTTATATATTCAAGAGACACAAGTAAAGTATTCCAAAATGTGAATCCAGGATTTTTCGAAATTCGTTCTCTTAGGAGGTGAAAAGACCTAGAATGTGTTTGAGATAAATCCTTGATATATATTGAACCCGTAGAGATATTCAGTTTATTTTTGCTTAAGGATGATGAATAGATAAGTAGTCACAAAATGGTTTTAAGTATTTAAAAAATTCGAACTCTCAGTACCGTACGGTGGGATATGTGTTATTTAATGAATGGTCGAGTTTGCTTCGACTGAACGGTCTATCGTCATGATTTTCATTTCACATGGATACCTGTACAAATATTTAAGATGTGAAATTAAGTTTTTTCACAGTTCAACACCTAAAAAGGTGAAAAGGCATAACATTTGTTTTCTATCAGCCGATGATACTTATCTAACCAGTAGAGTTATTGAGGTATTGTTCACGTCAGAATGGTGCTTACATAAGTACTTAAAAAAAGTTATGCAAGTTTTTTTATTTTAAAATATAACTTAATTAAGAAGAAAAGTTAGTTTATAAACTTTCAAGGCAGACGATCCAAAAAGCAAGTATATGACTAGCGTGAGATAAATTATACAGGAGTTCATTCTATAGTTCTGTCAAGACCTGTCATTGTACGGTCTCTATAAACCTAGGAAATTAATTTTTTTTTTTAAAATTAGTTTTCATAAATAATTAAAACATTATGTAGTGCAGCTGTTTTGTATCGCCCCTGCTCGGAAGGTTCTGGATTCAATTTCTGTTAAAGGCTCAGCAAATGTGCAATTCTGACACACAATTATTGCAAGGCAGATGAAATCAGTGCAATTAAGATGAAGTCGTTCAAAAGTTTTAAAAATGGATTATGCATTCCACTATGCACTAAAGTTCTGTAGCACCTGGCCGAGGTAACTACATAAAAATAATTATAGTTTTATCTAATTTGCGAATAAAAGAATAAAGTTTTAATATGCAAGTTTAATGTTTCTAAAAGCAAGCAATTACAAGCGGTGAATGTGACTCTACTTACGTTCACTTGGAGAAGCTGACCAAACTATCCCTAACAATAAACTTAATATGAACAGATTCATAACTAAACATGTAGAGTAGCGAGTCGGATAGCAGGACACATAGGAGTTCCTTCTCAGGCAGCACGACGTATGAAGTCTCGTAGGTCTCCCTGCAGAATGATGGCGTCTTCAATATGGCTGCCTCCATATATACTGGATTGGGTGTGGTGCTTGGAATAACTGGATCTCCCCCTCCACTCTCTGGGCGTTGGCACTAGTTACCAAGCGGATATGCTCCTCTACACCCCTCGCCACGACTTG
>PNEQ01040174.1:0-11298 GCA_003012365.1 Medauroidea extradentata | reverse complement strand
TTTCTCTCTGAGCGGACACCGTTTGAAATACTTAACCTCCAAAATATATATAAACAACAGCACGTGACGGCGAGAAGTATCAGGCCCCGTCACATTCTGCCGCCCCGAACAGGGACATCATAACCTCCAACATCTAGATAACCTACACAACACGGCGACGTAGACGTACTAGTAGCGGAAGAGCAGCGGCCCCGCTACAATGTCCTTTACACATAACTTTGCATCAAGATACACTTTCTCTTTACCGCTATAATGTGTTCTTTAAACGTCAAACTTTCTGATATGGTTACGAACATCACGAACTACATCAGGCACAGCGCTTCCACTCCGGTTTTTACCACGCATATCCTGAGGTACCTTCTTTTCAGCTAACAGTGCGCAAAGCCTATTTACACACTTTTTTGTGGTTCCATGCAGTGCGATGAATGCTTTCTAATAAACTGGCATGTTTTTTCCCATTGCATTTAACATAATAGTCATAAAAGTTTGTTTTTTGAATACTCTTGGATGTAGATGTTGAGGGCACAGGACTATCACACTCAACAGAAGTCTTCTTTGATCTGGGACGTTTTGCCTCTCTTACATATCAAACCCTGAAGGTAAGTGTCCTGTGTGTCCTTAGAGTTTAAGGTATAAAAACTTGTAAATATACTAGCCTGTTCAATATCATTGAATTTCTTGAAACAACCAAGTCTGCACTTGAAATTATCTCCTGTCTTTGCAGCAGTAATCTGTTTACCCGGGCATGATGTATGAGCCAGTTCTTTTACCTTTACTTTCTTCATGATACTTCGTTTCCAGTTAATTACATTTCTAATACCTATTCATCATTTTGGTACAGGTTCATCACTTTCACTGCCCAACATATTTGTTATAATCAATACTAACCACACAACACAAACCAATACAATGAATTTTCACTTTTGTTTACATTCACATAACCTAGATGAACCAAGGCTTTGTTAGTTTAACTGTTTGGAGCGACAAACTGTAGGCATTTTTATACTGACATAGGCCATAGAGGTTGTATATATGGACCAGTATGAAGCCCAACTTTATCACAGATGTATTCAGTGCAGAAAGGGGGCATGTCCTACACAAGTATCCTTTCTGCATTCAACTCGACTTTTGATGGTCCACATTCACCCATTTCGAATTGCTTTATGTGTCCTTTTTCTGCACAGAAAGGTGCATCTACCCTACCTAACCACACTTACGTAGGTAACTCAATTACAGCCAAAATTTTGCATATATCCTTTCTGTTCTAACCAATTCAATTTGTGAAATTTTCGGTTTTTAGAAAAACAATAATATTTTAAAATTTTATTGTTTTGTTGTTGAGAGGTAGTATTGGCGTGAATGTACATAAAATTTTGTTACAATCTATGTAGTGGTTTTTGAGATATGGGGTGTTTAATTTTTTGGGGACCCCGCATAGCACTATGTCACTAGTACGTAGCCAGTGTCAGGGAGGGGGGCGGCGGAGAGCTGACAATTTATTGGCAATATTGGTTGAGACGAGCATCTGTTATAACAACAGTTTCTGCTGTCATTGTCAACTCTCATCTTAACGAGGTTCAACTGTACATGGAAAACCATTTTAGCTTTAAAAGCACTCCAATAAATCATGCTTGCAAAGAGCCACTGCATTATACAGGCAACATGACTCCCGAAAGCTACGTGGTCAGTTCGGCTAAGCTCTGGTTACACTCATGCAATGTAGCAGAAAGATGACATACAGAGGCTATAAATGTAGTATGCTCTTTCCAAAACCATCTCCTTACTTAATCATTTACAAGACAGTATTTTAGATAAAAGTACAACAAATGTACCATATATACAATCCCGAAAGTGCTAATTTCATTCATTCCATTAGGATAGAGCGGGATATTGTGCAATTTTAAGATAGCACATAGAAAATCCATAAAATTTTAACTATTTCTGTAAAACCGTAATGCCTTGCTACTTCCATACAAATTACAGAACTGTAAAAGTTGGCAGGTCTGTTTATTTTGTGTTAATCCCAAGCACATTTAAAATACATATTTTTGCATGCAATAGATGTGTGTATGTTGCTGTTTGGCATAGATTTTCTCAGAGTGCCCAAGTTCACCCAACAACTACATACCATTTCTGCTTTATCCAAGGATGTTGTTTCATGTTGCACTCGGATGACACACGATTACAGAAACCACTTCAGAAGAATATCAACTCTGCAGAACCCACCACATGCAGTTTATTAACACTCACCAGATTCTCAAAACATACTCTTCAACAAGGATTAAAATATAAAAAGTTAGTGCAGATACTCACATACACAGGTTCATAAAAATACGTCACACACAACAATATATAATACAAATAGAATATGAAAATTGCATACTTTGGTTATGAGTGTCTTTTTTCTGCCTGTCTCTTGCATAGGCATTCAATTCTGCATCACTGAGGTGTAGAGGCTCCGTCTTGATGGTGGGGGCATCCAATTCAGGTGGGCAAGAAATACTGGTTTTGTTACCAAGGATGCTACCAGGCAATGGTACCAACTGACCAAAGAGGTTGTCTGATGTTTTAAACTGAACAACAGAAATGTTCACAAACAATATTAAAATAACTAAATCAATAGCTAAAAAACTATGTTATTCAATAAATGTCAACTAACATGTTGTTAAAGTTAAAAGGAACAAGAATTCTGAAGTATAGACTTAAAAATAACTCAAAATATTAAAACTATACAAGCAAAGTAAATCTTACATTATATCTAAATTAGATTTGATTTCACATAAATCTAACAATTTTCTTTCCTCTAATCATGAATAAAAACACCATGCAACGAAAATGTGTACTTATACAGTATTTACTTGTGTAATCGCCGCACATTTTTGACAGAATTTTAGGCCCAAAAAATGGGGTGCGGCCATTATGAGGGGTTTTCAAAAAAAATACCTTCTAAATTTTTTTCGTGTACAATATAACCAATGTAAATTTTTTTTCTATATTTACTCGTCCATAGCGTGACAATTTCTCCAAAGATAAAGAAAAAGACTTTGTCGGTGTATACTAAACATGTAAAAATTAAGAGGCTATACAACCTTGTTAATCCAGTCATGTGCATCACTCAATGAAAATTGTTTAAAATTATCCCGCATAAGACGTTTACATTTTACGGTCCATTACATGTACGCTATTATTTCCCAGGAAGTAGTTTATAAACAAATCCGATTCACGCTTAAAACATCACAACTCTCCAGACGCAGTTAATTTATCAACAGAGCATCATCAACCAGCGAGCATGACTCATCGTGTCAACAGCGCATCAACCTGGGAGCGTGACTCATCGCGTCTGGCACCTAGATGCTCGGTTCTGCCGCCACATCTTATAGGCACGAAAAACGGAGGATCTAGTCGTGCATGACGGTGCGCCACGCTTCCGATCGATGAATGTTTGCAATGGTCACATTTTGCAGATCACATTTATGCCATTCTGGCTAAGATGTTCTCTCGCCGAAACCCATAGCAAAACCTGATCCCTTGGTAAACGTCTTAACAGAGTTTTACTGTATTGTGTCCCCTGTTGAAAAATATGGGGTGCGGCCATTATTCGAGTTTTTTAAAATACTGCTTTAAGCCTTTCAAAATAATGGTGCGGCCATTATGTGATTACGGCCATTATGCTAGTAAATACGGTACATTCTTGTACATTTATTGCATACCCACAAAACTGCCAAATTATTAGTAATTACTGCATTAAAATGTCCTCAATCTCATAACCAGATTTAAAGTAACTGAATTTAGTTAGCACGAACACATGTGAGAAAAAGTGCATGAAATAAACCGCCATAATGGCTCACTGTGTATTACATTTCAATAATCTCTTGCACTTAAATTGAAGTTACAAATTACAGCATCGTAAGAAGTTCACAAGAAATGCATCACACTAATAACATGTTTGTTAATAAAGCAAGCAAAAATAACGTCCTATAGTTACCCTTTTGTATTTCTATATTGAGTTTCAAATTCCCACAATTTTCAATAAACATTTTTTGCAACTTATATACTGCACCCTAGAAATGTCTCATTAAAAGAAGTCAATGGAGACAGTACCAGCACAGCATACATCTAGAGTGATCTCTGAAACCAATAAAAAATTCTAAATCAGGTTGCGCAGATCAGGAGTCATACCTGGTTCCAAAGAGTTACTACTAAACCACATCATTCTATTTCACAAGTGACTTCAGTGTCTGCAAAAGCAAACCTTGGAAAGTATTCACTTTGTTACTGTTAAATGTGTTCACGTTTGTGATGTGTGCGCTAGTATCACTTAATTACCTGTAAGTTCGTGAGGACTATTTGTGTTTGTAAAGTTGCCAATAAAAATGTTCAATGTTAGCTGGTGCTGCCACACTACCAGTCTTGTTCTGGTCGTCAAAGCAGAAGGTTGCCATGAGTGATACAATAAATTACACTGCCACAGTACATTTCACTTGCTGTTCATTTAAATTAATAGGTCATCGGCCCAGGCCCCAAATATGCCAGGGATTGTGGTTTAAAGGAAATGGATACTTTGATTGTAATATCATAAAATCGTAATATGCGTGCCCATATGAAAGAAGGCGTGATCTGCATCAGCAAACGAGAACTGTAAGGTTAAATTGGCCTGTTAAATTTTTCTTCTTTTTTTCTCTTTCCCTCTTCTGTCTGTCTCAAAGTGCGTGTGTTCGATCATCATAGATAATATTTTGAAGAAAAATATTGACAAACAAGAAGACCAATCTAAGGGGACTGACTGGAAATTTCAGCCAGCTATTCTTCTGAAAATTACCGGATTTACGAACATTGTTGAAGGTAAGCTAGTTTATCCGTCAACACCAGGTGAAGAAGCAACATCCAAGGAAACAGCGGCCTACAATTCTCAACTAATAGTAGAAAAAATTGAATTTGGTGCACAAGTTGTTGTGAATATGATGCTGACGGTTCGTCAGTTAATAATATGAGCAAATCATGTAAAGATATATGGGAAAACCTGCTCTCCATTTATCAGCACGGAACAGAACAGAGGCAAGACCAGTTATTTAACAAATTTTTTGGTGTAAGAACCACGGATACAACAGAGGGTACTGCCAAACACATCTCAAGACTTTGGTTTAAATTACAAGACGAAACTTGAAAGGAAGACAAAGTGAAGTTACCAGAAAGTCTGTTTAAGAACAGAATAATTAACACTTGGTGATTTGAGTATTTTGAATTTGTGAATGCCTGGGAGTCAATGCCACAGAAACAAAGCACTTTAAAAATGTTAATAGAAAGGTTATGCATTTGTGAGCTGTGTCTCAAGGAAATGGAATTATCAGTATAAAGCACAGCATTTTTGTGTAAGAACAAAAATCAAGCTCAGAAATTTTTTTCAAAGATACAGAGAATCACACAAGGGAAGAAACTCTGCTTTCTTTACAAGCGTGAAGGACACTTCAAAGCAGACTGTCCCAAATTAAAAAGTAAAGATTCAAATAACAATTCTAATGAGATTGTTTTGTTTGCAAGTGATTATAATGCTGAACAAACACTTTCAGATGGTGGTTACCTTTGGGTGGTTGACACGGGGCAAGTGCTTACATGTCCAAGTTCCACAGGTTCTAGACACTTTACACTAGTTTTGAAAACAAGGTGAAAATTGTAAACAAACCATCAGTAAATTGTGCTGGAAGAGGTGAAAAGTCAGAAGGGCAACTTATAAGTCGGAGTTGACACATTCTGACATTTGTGGTCAAATGAGTGACTAACATAGGGTGGAGCTAGGTATCTCTTTATGTTCACTGACAATTTCACAGGTAAGACATTTAGTTAACTCCTTAAAAGTAAGGATGAAAAAATAATTAAATTCAAAGAGTTCAATCAAGACTCATGTTCAAAATTAGACTGGTCAGAGGATCAAACCTATCAGGACTGATAATGGAACTGAATATACATCTAGTAAATTTTAAGGAATACTGAAGCCTTGTGGGATAGTTCACCAGAAAATGGTACCATACACACCTGAGCAAGGGGGAGTTGCTGAGGAAATGAAAAGAACTGTCATAAAGAATGCTTGTTGCATGTTGTCGTGTTCTGGACTTGACAAACAATATTGGAGCGAGGCAGTGATGATTGATTTATCTGGAAAATCACTCTCCAACTGCAGCAGTGTTAGGAGATAGACCATCAAATTGCAATGTTGTTGAATATAAATGGGTGTACAGAGTTAAAGAATTGCCTGATTCAAAGCCACAGTACAAAGCAAGGCTTGTAATGAAAGGCTTAACTCAGAAACATGGCATTGATTTCCTTGAAGCTTTTCCTCCTGTTGTCTCTAAGAACTCTTTGAGAGCATTTTTAGCTTTATCTGTAAAACTAAATTTCATTATCAACCACCTGGACGTAGATACTGTCCTTCTGCATGGTGAACCATCTGATACAATTTGCATGCAACATGAGGGTTTTATAGATGAATGTAAAAAAGATAAGGTTTGTCTTTTCAAGAAATCCAAATACTGTTTGAAACAGTCTTCCATAATCTGGTATGCAAAATTGTAAGAATAATGGTGGTTCCTACATTACAATTCTATCGTGTGTAGATTATTTTTAAATTTTTTTTTTCAAACAGTGAAGCCGAAATGTCAACTTAAATTATGGCTTTGTACACATTTTGGTGTAAAAAATTTAGAGGAAGTTAAATTTTGTCTTGGCATAAATGTTTATAAAGATGTGAAAAGGGTCATCAAACACATTTCATTCAGGAACTGTTAAAAAGATTTAACATGAAAAATGCTAAAAACTGCTTACACTCCTTTAGAAATGGAGTGAAAGTTTGATGTGTTTATGGAGGATCTCTAAATATTCCTTACCAGTATCTTGTTGGCTGTATTATGTATATATTTAGCAGTCACAACCAGACCTGACATAGCCTAGGCTGCTAGCATTCTTAGTCAGTTTAACAGCATTTACAAGCAGGAACATTGGAAAGCAGCTAAGAGTGAATTGCATTATTTAAAGGGTTCTATGGATTTAGGCATCTTTTTGTAAAGATAATAAAGATAATTACGGTTTAATTGATGCCTACTGGGCATAAAATTCTGCAGACTGAAATCAAACACGGGTTACATTTTCACACTGGCACAAAATCCTGTTTCTTAGGAAGCAAAAGTGTGTTGTTCTCAGTAGTACTAAGGCCGAGTATATTGCAATTATGCATGTTGCCAAAGAAGCAATATATTTAAAGTGTTTGTTAAAGAACTTACCAAGTATGATAAACCTATTGTATTGTATAATGACAACCAGAGCACACAGAAGTTGATCTACAATCCAATTTTTCATAACATAATAAAGCATATTGATACTGAATACCATTACATTAGTGAAGTTGTCAAACGTAATGAGTTAGTAACTAAATGTATGCCTATAGACAAAATGTTAGTAGATGTTTTGACAAAATGATTGCCTGTTGCCAAACATAGTTTTTGTGCAAGAGATGTAAATCTGTGCGGAACATTTTTTTTTCTTTGCATTACTAAAATAAGAGGGACTGTAGAATATGTTCATGTTTATGATGTGTAATCTAGAGTTACTTAATTACCTATAAACATATGAGGGCTATTTGTGTTTGTAAAGCTGGTAGTAAAAATGTTCACTGTTAGCTGGCACTGCCACACTGCCAGTCTTGTTGTGATCGTCAAAGCAGAAGGTTGCCAAGGAGTGCTACAACAAATCATATTGCTGCGATACATTTTGTTTGTTCTCCGTTCATTAAAATTAACAATTAAAGTATTAATTTAATAATTTTCACAGCTACACAAAGAACTATCTATATTGTTAAAAATTTTCCTTGGACCTGAGAACCATAAAAATCTATATTAACTGTTAGTGACATTTTGACAAAAAACCTCTCATTTTAATTGTTGTAATTATACACTGTTGCTTTTGCACTTTGTACACCTACAACTTACTCCCTGATGTCCTTGTGAAGATTACTTCCAGCAACTTCCATTTACAATTTGTTTTCATAAATCGGCCAATTCATACAACTACTGTAGAGTTGTAGAGTGTACCGTATTTACTCAAGTCTGAAACGCATATTATTTTGAAATCTTTGTTTAAAAACAAGGGTGTATGTCACAATTAACGACCAATGTTTTTTATGGCCAATAAATGTGAAAATGTTTTTTATATGCTTAATATTCTTATGCTTTTCGTTGCACTGTGCATCCTCATTGCTACAATTATTTTTATAAAGATAAGTAATTAAAAATAAATGTAAGTCATTAACAGTCCAAGTGAACATACCAGATGATAGAAAACAAAAAACAATGTCTACAACACGTCTTAGGTCCATAAAAATGTTGTACCTTTACATTATGATAGTAATATTTGTTTTGGTGCTATTTACAATACTTTGTGTTCAATGGCAGAAAAATGTGTGCATTACACTGCTTCATTGAAACAAAAAGTAATTACTTTTGCACAAAATAATAGACACAAAGCAGCAGGTTCACATTTGGGAAGTAACGAGTGCGATACACATCGGAGGAAAGATCGTCGTGCAATACTTGCAACCAGAAGTTCAAGGAAGGGTTTTCAAGGGCTGAAACACGGCAGTTTCCAAGAAACTGAAGAATAGGTGGAAAATTTTGTTGCACAACGGAATAGTGGATTCGTGGTACCTTGAGACGTAGTAAAATTGAAAGTGATGGAGTTTTCAATGTGACTTGGCATCGCAGGGAACCATTTCAGGGCAAGTCATCGGTATATTGTTCAATTCATTAAAAGGGAAGGATTTTTAATCCTCTGACGTACACAAATTTCTTTAATACTATTTCTCTAAACAGGTCATATTGCTGCATATTAGTTACCAGTACCAATTTTTTTTGCTTAAGAAATTTCTGAAAAGCAAAGCACGTCTTAAAATCATTGAAAACTTCATTCCAAAATGTTTCCCAAAAGGATATCTTAGATTTGACTAAATACATTACTTTGCAACACAGTTTAGTTTTTTATGTTATGTTCTGTAGCCATTATCGGGCAAGAACTTATTTTTTGTCATTAACACTGAATTTTTTTAAAATTTTGTATATGATTTACATCTTCCATATTCAAAAACTTTGTTATTCAAGCCAGCGTTTATTTTCATAACATGGAAAAAAGGAAAAACCGTCAAAAAATTTTGATAACTTTTAACTTGGCACAAGTTAAATTTTTCCGACACTAATGAGCAAAAAATAACCTTAAAATTTCATGTAGCTTGAAGTTATGAGTGAATTCAACACTCAAGAAAAGGGTACATTTTAGATGCACCTGGGTTGCAACCATAAATGACCCCATGAAGATTAATTAATTAACATCTGACACCATACAAACCAATGAAGTGTTTTGGACATACACCATTGCAGCAAATGATGTGTCACAAAACACCAGATAATACACACAAACAGACAAGTAAACACACACAATTCCACAAAGAATTCAGACGGTGAGTTACAATCAACAAACAAGAAAATAAATCAACACAAACAAGCACCCAGGCTCTGAAAAAATAACCACGGAAAAATAAATAAATAAGATTATTTCACAAAAGGAATTCTGTCAGTAAGACCGAAACACACAAAAAATTATTGAAATGACAAACAGAACAAACAACAAAACTAACTACAAAATAACTGATTGTAGACGAATCAGCAGAAATAAAGACACATTGAGGAATGTGAACATAAACAGTAAAACTCGCTTAAGACGTTCCCACGAGATATGTTTTCCCAGCTGAGTCGTTTGGTTCGTTTGGTCCCATCACTTTTGTCATAAGAGCCATGGTTAATTTTCCCACATTTTACGTTTTGCCACGTGCCTGATTTCCCGTGTAATACGGTCAACTTTTGAAAAAAAAACTTAATTTTTTAAAAGTAATGTACGCGATTTTCTTTAGTAAGCAAACTGAAAGGAAACTGCAACTGCAAGAAAAATACCGCATTTGTTTACGTTTTTGTACTGTCATCATATATAACAGACGTGAGATGTAGCGTTACACAGAAGTTAGCGAGCAGGTACACTCAGGATTGCCAACGCATGCGCGTAATACAAATAAATACAATCCGCCAGTGGTGATCACGTGCAAAACCGTAGCAGATTGACCATGATTGCGTGTAATGCTTGCGCTCACGGCACAATAAATTCAAGATGGCGGCAAGAGAATTGCCACCGTTAGCACTATCGATTGTCTGGAACGCTATTGATTGCTGTACCCACGTTGGCAACATTGATCTCTTTACGTGTATTCATTTGTCTTTGTTTACGCAACCGATAACTAACCTAAACTTTGCGAAACGTGTTTGAAAATGTTACATTATAAAAAGACGTGTTTTAAAGTCATTTCAATTTTAGTGCAGCGTGTTTAGATGGTTGTGTAATGGCAATATAATAAAAAAAAATAGTCATTTTCGATCAAACAATTGATGATCATGGAGAAGTGTGTCGAGTTCGTGGAAACATTTGTTTACCTGAGTAAAGAACTTTCCATCCCCTTTCAAATGCGTACTGTAACTGTCTAAATTCTCAATAGCATTGCAGAAAAATTGTAAAATGCTGAACAGTGTTAACCAAACAATAAAAAAAAATCTCTTATTAACATTTCATGGTGTTCTCTTGAAATGGTATGTGCACATACCATGAATCTTCCCATAACAGTTTATTCAATTCCAATATTGGTAACTTAAACTATACCAAGTTTTATGTTACAAAATATGATAAATGCATTGTTTGCATGGATACTATCACTTCGATTTTACCTGAAGAGAGTTTTTTAAACATGAAAACAAAAGCACTAAATAATGTAAGCTGAATGAGTTTTAAGAGATTTCCCTTAATTTACCCTTTCCCACAATTTAAACTTGTTCGCTCTGTCCCCCTGAAAAGTGTAAATAAAAGGTTTTACTGTACATTAAATTACCCTTGCGACTCAGAAATAAAATTAAATATAGACTGCACCTACAACAGTAACGACTTAAGTTTTAAAATCAGTTTTCCCATTTAAAATGTTTTCCCAGCTAAGAAGTTTGTGGTGTAATGTCCCTTCAAAAATGTCTTAAGGGGAGTTTCAATGGCAAAATTTGAAAAAATTTCGATTTTGAGATTTTAATTTTATATTATAGCCTGAATTCTGCAGTTTAAAATGATATATAATATGTTGTGTATTTGTAAGCGGAAAGTCTGTCAAAAAAATTTTTCTAACAGTCAGAGGTGTCAAAATTTGAAAAAATTTCGATTTTAAGTTTTTGATTG
>PNEQ01040173.1:0-11298 GCA_003012365.1 Medauroidea extradentata | reverse complement strand
AGACCTCATGGCACTTAGGTACTATTCGTACCAAAAGACCCCTACTACCAATCACAGCTCAGGACACGCCCCCCTAGACAACGTCTTGGCCAATCAGAGGCCTTGCTCCACCAAGGGGAGGGGGCTGGCATGTTAACCATATGCAGGTTAGGCCGGTTTTGCTCCCTGTGGGGTCAAAACGCCCATGCTCCCCCTACTGGCCTACACAGAGTTCGAATTTTTAAAAATCTTATTAAATTTCTTTTGCGGTAGTTTATTTAATCAACATTCTAAGACAAAAATGAACTGGATGTCTCGATTAATTCGATATATAGCGAAGATTTATCTAAAATACAGTCCAGGTCTTTTCCCTTCCTAAGAGACAGAATTTCGAAAAATCATTGAATATACTTTTAAATTACTTTACTGGTATCTCTTGGACGTGAAAAATATGACAATGGCCCGCTGGGTTCAACATATATAGACGATTATTTAAAAATACATTTAATCACTTTTCACATCTTTCCACCTCCTTAGATAGGGAATTTCGAAAATTCCTGAAATTCCTTTAATGTTAAACACGTCGCTATATAAAGCAAAGAGTTTTTCGATATCTCTATTGGTTCGATAGATGTAAAGGAATAATCGAAAACACACATTTAACGTCATTTCACCCCCTTGATTACCAAATTTCGAAACATCTTTAGGGTCCTCTCATAGTCATTTATATACGTAACAAATTGAAGTAAAAATCACGACGATAGTCAATTGTGTTTTAAGTGATATAGACGATTCATAAAAAACATATTTTCCCCCTTTTTACTGCTTCGGGGTCGAATTTGAAAAAAAAAAAAATCCTAAAACTGCTTCCTGTGTATTTACGCAAGCAAAATTTTGAAGTGAAAAACAAATCTCTGTCCCGAAGGATGCGATAGACATAGATAATTAATTGGAAACGCATTTAAGGTCTCTTCACCCCCTTAATCGTTGAATTTCGAAAAATCCTGAAATTGGCTAATTACTTTTTACGTATGTCCTATTAAAGTAAAAGTCATGATAATAGGCCATCGGGTTCAAACTCTGTCGATGTTTCTTCGAAAATACATTTCGCCCCTTTTCTTCCCCTTAAATGTCGAATTTCGAAAAATCCCCTCTTATTGCTCGCCTACAACCTAAAGGGAAACGACAGAAAAAATTTCACGTTTCTAGATCCTATAACTTGGGCTGCAGTTTGATATGTCAGTCAGTCAGCATTATTTTGTACATATAGAGATATTTATTTACGTCTTCAGAGGTGCATTTAAGGCAGAGTCGTCTTTTCTTGCCCTGGGACCATAACCAATACAATTTCACAGTGCAGAAATTTCATAAATAAATATTACTCATAAAATTATTATATAATATTATTAGTTACATAATTTAACACTATACAACAAAAATTACACATAAATAAACCAATTTGTTCACACTTTCACTCACTGATTCACTAACATGAATACACACAAAAATGCGTAAACAAAAATTAAACCAAAAATATATATTATTTAACAAACACTGTTCCCCACTCATTAATTCACTCACATGCAAACATATGTGAACACAACTTCTCGAAAACGTAGCTTTATCCACTCAACCACCGGAATGAGTAAGATAGTACGTATTTACTTTTCTTTTAAAAAGTCCTGAAACTTTTTGCATTCCTGCATTCAAATGGCAAAGTGTTCCATGCTTTAGACGCGGCAGTAGTGAAGGAGCTCGAATATAGAGTTTGGTCTTGTGTAAGGGCATTAACAGTTTGTTGTCAGCTTTTGAGCATGTGAAAACCGGTTGTAGAGCTAGCAAGGTCTAGAAGAATTGAGTGTTTTATGGAGCAAGAATAGCGCGTTGGTGGTTGTTCTTTCGTCTATTTTTAACCAGGACATCTATCTTAGGTACAGGCTAATTCTATAACGTGTTTTTAAATTAAAAATAATTCTTACACGCGTGTTTTGAATTTTCTGCAGTCGCTTCACGTGTCTTTCACCGAGATTGTAGTAAACTACGTCACAATAGTCCATTATAGGCATTAATAGGCACTGAACTAAAGTAGTTTTTAGACGAGTAGGTAACGGCTTTTTAAAACTTCTCAGAGAATGAAGTAAATGGTATAACGTTCTACTTGCGGAAGTGACATGAGCAGCGCCGGACAGGTTTTCACCAATAACGATACCTAAACTTTTAACTGAACTCGATAAAGGAATTTCGGTACAATTGAAAACCGTATCAGGAATAACATCTTTTTAACGGCAGATATAAGGGCTGGGGAGCCTACCAGGTTGCACTGTGTTTTAACAGGATTAATACTTGGACAGTTTCGAATAGACAAGCCATGTATTTCCGAAAGTTCAAGTTTCATGTTTTCAAAAGCCGTTTTGACGTCGTTTTTTTTTAATGTACATAAATATGAAGGTCATCCGCATATAGGTGTCAAGGGCGCCCATAAAAGGGAGGGGAGGCAGGATGGGGCCTAAGCCCAACCCTACAGATGTTCCGCAATGTTTTTTTTAAATAAAACGTATAACAAACTTCTTGCAGTTTGATAAGTTTCGTAATTTACACGGTTTCATGTTTCGAAATATGCCAGTGGCTACAGATTTATACGCAAATTATATTCGTTCCTGTTGACATAAAAACATATTATGATCTTGGCATCCCCTTACAATCTATAAGATGGGCAACCTTAAAGGTGATGATTAAAGAAGGACAAACATTTACTTACGTAGTTTATGAACAAAGAGAACAAGAGGGGCCCAAGTACAGAGCCTTGAGAAACTCCAGATTGTATCGGATGCCATCTCGTCTGTTGGCCATGTAGTACAACGCACTGACTTCGGTAATTAAGATAGGATTTCAGACATTCACACACATTAGCGGAGAAGCGACATTTCTGATTTTCGCTACCATGATTTCATGATCTACAACATTAAATGCTTTGGTAAAATCGATAATGCATAAAAGCGTTAGCTGTTTGTTCTCCATGGCTAAACGTATAGTATCCGTTATGTCAATCAGAGCTGTATTTGAGCTGTGCATGGGACGGAAGCCAGACTGGTAATCATCTAACATGTTTGATTTATTTAGGTACACAGAAATTTTGTCGGTGAACTAAATATTCTGTCTCCGTTGATAGCACTGGCAATATACTAATCGGGCGGTAGTATTTTTTTACAGCAGGGTGCGTAATTTTCAGGATTGGAATCACCTGCGCTTTCTTCTAACAGGTTGGAAAGATTTTTGTCTTCTAGTGAAGCATTAAACACGTGTGTAAGTACGGGCAGGAATAGAGATAAGATGGGCGCTATTAAGGGGTATTGATCCCTACCACCTTGGATTTATCTGTTTCTTCTCGATAACTACTGTTCCAGTCGATGTCAGCGTGAAAAATGTAAAACAATGTGCTTATTTCCTGATTTATAAGCAAAACAGTAAAACCTTGTTCTTTAGTTTTTATTCGCTTAAACGATTTGCTTACTTCATCCACGGTAACAGGTCGAAAGAAAAGCTGGGGTTCAGTAAAATTACATTTTCTTTCGCCAATATTATTTTTAAGTATTATAAAAATTAGTAAGGAAATAGTAGTACATGTAATATTTTGCAAAAAAAAAAGAAAAGAAAAATTAAAATGAATGGTGAACTAAGCTATATTAATTACATGTGTTCAATGGCGTATCACAGCATTGTTTGAGACTATTTAAGTTACGTTTTCCCGCTATATTAATTTATGAAGGACAAGTCTTTACGTGTAATTAAATGTTACTCCGTGGTGCCGAATTTCAAGCCAGACTGCTAAGTGAATAGTCTTAAGTGAGTAAACAGAAAACAATGTAAAGTTAACGATGTGGAATGTTAATATTTGAGTGATACGTAACTGAACACTTGTCCGTCACGTTTATTAGTTCTTGATGTAATTTATTAATGTATTATTACCGTAGTAAGCATCGCATCGTATATAACAGTTTTAAATTGATTATACATGGTTAAAGCAAATGCAACATGTAAAAAAGGCTTAATAAGTAAGAAAGTAAATTAAATTTACACAATTAGAAATAAATACCACAAAATTTTTAGCTTGTTAATCGACTAGATTGGTGCCTATTTTCTCAGATTACTTTCATGTGGAGGTCACTTAGACAATTCACTTAGCAATCACACAACAATTCACTGATTTCGTACGAGGAACCATTTTAATATACTTTGTTAAAGTTAATATTTCGGAGTTTATTTTTCACACGGAAATTATAGGTACGTAGGTGATAAGGCAGTCTGGTGTGGAATATATTTTCATTTCGAGATTCGTACCTAACTACTTGCAGTAAATAATAATTTGTATCCAATTTGAAAGTCCTTGAGTCTCAAAGGAAAACACATTTTAAACATTCACATCCACGAAAATCATGAAAAAAATACAAAAAATTTTCTCTGTTGTACTTGTCAGTCCTTGCTTATGTTGAAAAAAATTGCAAATATATGTTAAACACATTCACAATTATGCATCTAACTGTAGAGATCTGCAAGTATATTTCGATTTTTTAATTTTCTCTGATTATTACTGTTTCTTTGAAATTCCTCATGACACTACATATAAGGATTTGAGCTTTAGCAGCCACTCTTTTCTCATACAGGCTATACACTTGGCATGAAATTGTATAGAGGTTGAGACAACAGGTAAGCCAAGTTGGAATACCCTTGTTGTAAACTGTCAGTGTTTCATGTGAATGGAATTTCCGTCTCTAGAAACCTCCGCTGCCAACGAGGCAGTAAGCCGTACATCAACTAACTCATTTTGTGAATAGAACTCCTGAGCTATTATGTGTGTAGGTTCAACTGTTTGACAGAAACGTGTTATCTTCAAGTATGCCATCGAGAAGTGGGAGGGGGTGGACGTGGGCACAGAGTCCAGTTAATGTGTTTGTCCGCTAATGCAGGCTGGCTTGGCAGGTGGTCCCGACAGGTTTTCTTACTTGCGCTCGGGATTTACCAACTGGTTCTACGAAAGCGTCATGAAGGAAACGTGATTTTTTACGTGGTTCATATATCATTGCAGAGAAATGACCTTTATGTATGGGAATCAAACGCCATAATACACTTTAATAAATTGCGGTTAGGTTAGTGAAATAAAGAAGGTTAAACAATTACTTACCTAAAAATAAAGCCCACTGCACACGGTACGATATTTTCCTAGATATCGCATACGGGCATTCTCACTAGGAGCTGTACGGGCTCGTCTACTGGAAATATCGTGCTTACGTGCAGTACTCCTAGCTAATCTATGGGTTTTTTTTTAACAGAAATGGTGTTATTTTCGCTACGTGTTAATTAACTGATTTTTTTTATCTCAGCCTATTAGAACGTAATACATTACCACGCAACTCATCGTTTACGATTTCCTCCTGTTCCCGTACGGTTCGGCAGGCATGGAATTATAAACATAATCAGTATACATGTTGTCCAGCAGTTCATCTTTTGCAGTTGTCACGTGCTCTGTATCGCGTATTGAATGGATTCATTATTACACTCACTAAGGCTTCGATGGCCGAATGGTTTGACCATTCGCCTCCTACCAAGGCGATCCGGCTTCGATCTCCTGACTTTCACATGTGTAAATCGTGACGGAAGATGCCGCTGGTCGGCGGTATTTCTCGGGGATCACCCGTTTCCCCCGCTCCTGTATTCCGGTGCTGTTCCATACTCACGTCATGTCACCCCAGCGCTAAAGATCTCGAAGTTTAGTCAAGTCAACTTTGTAGACAATGTAATATATATATATATATATATATATATGTACCGTGTTACACGAAATTCCTGAATAACAAAAAAAAAAAAAAAAAAAAATTGAACACACATGACAAGAAACATGCAAAATTATTCACGTTATTTTCTGACAGCTGACTAGACTCCAAGTGACTAAAGAATCGTTTGACGTCTCCCGTTGGCCGATTTTGTCGTGACTTGCCGCGGAGAATGCTTACACGGTAGAGAGGCCAATCTCTGTAAAGACGTAACACACGTAAATGACAACACACAAAAGTTCGTGGCCAATTGAATCGCATACTATGCTCTGTTATGTATAGGAAAGTGAAGTTTAGTCTGCTACCAAATGATAACGCGAATTTTTCGCGTCTCTACATATGAAATTGTGTCAAAAATTTGTTTAATTGCTATCGTTATATAATACTCTACTTAAAATATAAGGATAGTAGTAGTTTGAAAAACATTAACACACGATGAACAAAATACACAAAAGTAAAGAGAGAATTATATATATTATACGTGTACCAAGTTTGGTGAGATTCTGAAAAATATTTCCTAAGAGGTGTAATACTATGCTAAAAGTATATAAATAACCTCACATTTTGAAAATGTGATCACAGAAAGCACAAAATACACAAGAGTCAAGTCAACTTTGCATACTTTTGCATGAAGTCTACATGTACCAAGTTTGATGAAATTCTGAATAATATTTCCTAAGATTTTCTAGAAATATAAAAATTGCAGCCATATTGAAAATATAAGCACGTGATGAACGAAATACACAAAATTATGTCAGGATTCTGTATACCAAGTGTTAATTAAATTCTAAAATTAGGTTCCTTAGATATCTAGTTTTAACTGAAGATGTTAAAATGGCCGCTATTTTTAAAATACGAAAAGGGCGTAAATGAAATGTATAAAAGTCAAGTCAGGTTGTTAAGTACTATTTGTGTACAAGGTTTGATTAAATTTGATCCACTGATTCAAAAGTTTTTAGGGGACACACACACATACACACACGAGCACACTGACAGGAAGGTGATCTTATAAGCTTACTTATTCCTTCGGATAGTAGGCTAAAAAATATAAAACATGTAAAATATTGTAAAATAATTGTAAACTCTATGAGATTTTGCGGGTCAAAGTTAAACTGCTGTACAACTATTCTTATTTTTTTATATATCAAAGCAATGCGTAATTGTTTTGTTGTAGGTTTTTCTGTTTTAAGTTAACTAAAATCATTTTTATGGATGATTACATTCAATCCAACAATTCGTGATTTCCGAGTTCAAAACTTAATATAGCATATTTAACTAGGCACTTCTTTCTTTAACGTTCAGTTATTGAAGTTTTTTACATTATTTTATTGTTCATGTAAATAACTTTATACTGTTTGGCGATTTTCGGATAAGTTGGACAGAGGTCAAGCCGATAATAATCCCTATTCCTCAGGATAAAATCATCTGCCAATTACTAAATTTTGAAAACTTATAATTCATTTTATATATATATATATTAATTTTTTTAGCTGCACGAAATTTGGGATGTTTTCTAGAAAATATTAATAAAGCATTGGTACCATAACAATTACGAGCACATAACATTTGTTTCCGAATTAAAAGAGTAACAAATATATACTACTAAATATTTTACTAACTGAACAACGAAAGTTAAATATAAGACTAGAAGTGCCAAGGGCTGCAGCCACTGTAAACTAGCGTTGCTAGGAGCTATTAGAATTCCAGTCACTTAAATAGTCAGTGCCATAAACTATTAAACGGTGAATCCAAAAACTCATCATTCTGACGCAGCTGTTTTTGTTGGTGTTAAGGGCTGTATGTAAATAATCGTTCTTTACTACTCCAGTGCACACGATTTTCTTTATACGACAAGAAATCATCTCTGTTACAGTTGCTGTTTAGCTGTAAATGCTTGGGCTGAATTATATTGTTGGTATTCTGATTATTTTGTTTCAAAGAGTAACGTTGGCGTGAAATTAGTTAGTAAGAAGTTTTTTCGAATTCCGTTTTAGTTCTGTTACTTTTCCGATGAGACTGTAGCAATGCAAGGTCATTAATGCAATTGTGTTTTATATATTACTTACTCACAAAATTAGCCCATATTTAAGTTTCACAGCCCAAAGGTAAAACTGAAACACTTCTGCGTTGTTGCATATATGTGTGTGTATATATATATATATATATATATATATATATATATATATATATATATATATATATATACAGTAGGTGAAAGTTATATAATACACGTTCAATTTTTAAATATTGAATGTACGAAAGAACACGTGTTTAACAATAATCACCTGTACCAGATTGCTGTGCCTTGAAATGAGCTTATTTACAATTACTTCTCAGATTCGGCAGATTTTTCCCACTTACTCATGTGATTTATGATGGCTTTGTTTTGACCAAATGAAGTATTATTATTTTTCTCAGTTATATAGCATTTACAATTCTACTAAGAAATTCTACCAAGCCCAGATCATTCAGTAGATATATACACTTAGGCCATGAAGTAGACCTATTCATATCAAAAGTTTGTTTGTAAAATTCAAACCCATTTCCATAATGTAATCAAGTTTACTGTAATTAGTTCACGGCTACATTACATAGTTATAATTTTAGTAGAACAGTGGGTAGTAGGAGTAATACCATGTATTTATTCTTTTGAAACTTCGTCCCCCAGACATCTATTCCGAATCGCGTCATTTGCCCTAAGAACTGTTAGCCCTAAAGTCATTTGCCCTAAAATTTCAATACAGTCCTAACAGTCACTTGCCCTAAGCATCACTTGACCTAAACATCACTTGTCCTAAAAGTCATTTACCCTAAAATTCACTTGCCCTAAAACATATTTATCCTAATTCCATTCCTTTATTTTGTATTCTCTTCTCTGTTCGCTAAACTTCTGGTAACATCGTGTTTCTTGAAATGTTTAGTTATTCGAGTCGTTCACAAGGTGCAGCAGCGATGGATTTTACGTTCGCGACATTCCTGAAAACATTTGCTTCTGTGCGATTGTTCCTTTCGACAGAGGATGATTCCAATATTTGCATTTTGTTCAAAACATGTTTAATTAAATTAATTTTTTTTTGTTTTTCCTTTAAGAAATAGCTTTAAGGTTTTTTCGTTTAAATAATTAATCGAAGTTATTTTAGAATTAACTTCGCCACCACCATAAATCAATGTTACGATTCTATCGCTCATATTTTGGTTGCAGTACGTTATACTGTTCTTTACAAATAATATGTATACTTCGGCTTTCAATAATTTCATGCTACTGTACACTCTTTTAAAAATCATTGACGTATTTTTAAAAATTTTATTTCTGTTTAAATTTCAAGAATTCCTTCTGCTATAGCAGTAGAGCCGATTGCAATATATATTTTTCAATGTTCGCATACAAGCAAACCATTCAGATTTTTTTTTGTAAAGCAGAATTCACAATAGAGCTTCGCGACGCGGCGCGACGCTGCGCGAAGAGTATTAGCCAATCAGAAATTTGACGCAAGTAGCGAGTGTCACGAGCATTGGAGCCATCGCAGAAGTTGGATTTGGCGGCATCGCGTCGAGCGCTGAGGTGAATAAAAAAAGGAAAGTTTTGTAAACATTGAAGCCGCCATCTTTAACAGAAGATACGTGAATTTTAAATGTATATAGTTTACTTAATGGATGGCTTGGCCAGTAGCATTTGCGCACTGAATCATGGGTAGTAACAGCTGATTTTGCACAAACGGCGCCGGAAAACGTATATGATTATATAGGTTGACGAGTTTCTATTCGTTAATTAAAACTTTTAATACACTCTCAGTCAAAAAATTGCCGTTTCTTGGTATACCGCAACTGCAGACGATTTTAAAATAGATCGTTTTGAATAATAAAGAACGACGAAGCTAAATTAATTGTGTCACTATTAACAAGATACGATAATTTGGCTGCATATTTCTTAAGATAAACACACCCAATTATTATACCAGGCAGTATTTACAGTATGAAAAGGTTGGTTGTTATTGTATTCTGTAATAAACGCAACAAATCAACAGAAACATTGTCTGAAAATGTGTAGGTCTAGAATGAACCTTCTCCCGACAGGCCGTCACAATGCAAGTTTCCATACAGCGAGAATCTTTCTTCATTAATCTACACTTAGAAATTATTAATTCATGTCGTAACAAATTGTTAACATAATAACCACTTCCCTAAAACAAATGTAATACCCGGAAATTAATGTTGGTATGTATAAGCTACAGAAAAACGAAGTGCATGCATATGGGAGCATTGTTAACAGTAGGCCTATATAAAAAAACTGGAACTATATAATTTGATAATTGATAGCACTAATTTCATTTAACTGTAACATCACTTAAACTTTCTGGAGAAATTAGCTTGGATATATGTTATTAACACACATTTCCGAGAAATTAACAAACAGCTTAGGCCTATCTTTATCAAGGCTACCAATGTTTACCTTAGGCTTATAAAAATTTATGTACCCACACGAACGTACGACCAGTACATAAGCACTGTAATACCTAGCCAATCAAACGTAATATCAATATACTACACGAGTTATTTTAATAAAAAAATTTTTTCTCCCGATTGTATTAGGTTAGTTCTGCAAGGTAAAACCTCAAATTCGTCTCGCAGTTACCTCAACATGGAAGGAAAAAAAAGCACGAAACCACGACAGTGTATAATCTAACGTCTCTATTTAAATACGTTTGTAAGTGACTTTGGAATGTTATTTCTTATTTACTCACAAGTGGTAACATAAACCACTAGATAGGACATTCCCATTGACTTGCAGTAACAATCTGGGAGGACAGAAACGTAAATTTAGAAGCGTACATTGACTCCTACAAATATGTGATTCTATCATAATACAACAGTAGTATGTTTTGGTTCCTTCTGGGACATGGAGCCGTAGTGTGGATTTCAGCCGAGTGTGGATTTGTCCGCCATGTTGTGACGTCACATCCCCCGCCGCCATGTTGGATTACCTTGACCTTGACCTTTAACCTTGACCTTGAGTGTCAAATTACTAAAATTTTTCAAAATTTCAAAAAATTCAAAATTTTCAAAAAATTTCAAAATTTCAAAAAATTTCGAAATAAAAATATTACCTCCATTTTGTTTCCTGTCGCCATCTTGTTTCCGGCCGCCATCTTGGTGTTTCTTACAAAAATTTTTCGATTTCGCATTCCATTATAACCCCACACGTATTTAAAAAATAAAATTTTTAATAAATATATTTTTAATAAAAATTTTTTTAAAAAATATTTTAATAAAAAAAAGTATTTAATAAAAAATTTTTTATATAAAAATTATTTAATTAAATCAAATACCGACACGTCTTACCCGGACGAGCTCCATCGACACACTGACGCCCCCCACCACTTTTTACATGTATATATTAACTAATACCCCCCTCCCCTAACCCGTCCTTTATTTTAATTGGCTGTTAGTCACGTGATGAATTCCCCCCCTACTTTCCCCTCTCACTGACGTT
>PNEQ01040169.1:13602-44306 GCA_003012365.1 Medauroidea extradentata | reverse complement strand
TCAAAAATATAATTGACTAACTGTTAATTTTGTAATGCAATGTGTTTCTATTTAATTTGTTACTTAAAAACATGTCTATAGTTGCCAATAATTTCAGTATGTGAGAATTTTTTAGCTCGCTTAGTAAGAATTTTCACCATTTTACAAAATGGCGTCTGTGGTGAAAACGTCCCAAAGTTCAAATGTCTACCCAAGAAAATCTTAATAAAGAAGGTTTCTATAGGCCATTCCAGCAATAAAACTTAGTGCACATAAAAATTTTTACGGGGGTATAGTCTGGATCCAGGACTAAGCAGACATTACAAATCTGTCTGGCAGTATTGTTTACAATCGTCTTCTCCCTCCAAGTTGGCTGATATTTTCAAGGTAGTAATAACTATGGTTTTATCTAATTATGTAATAAAAAAAATTCGAATAATTGACTTTTATGTCGTTTCTATACAATTCCTTGCTTTGAAATATATGGCTGTCACGAACGAAAAGCAGTTTTAAACAACACCTCCAGACATATTATTTATATCATCTCTCGTTTAAGCTTAAAATAATAAATAATGACCGCTAAACTATAGAAATTAAAGAGCGTGGCCTTAAGTTAATCAGTATTAATTATTTAAAATTCCAAGTTTCTCCATTCGGTACGCCTATATGAAGATTCATAATATTCGGATCGAGAATAATTTTTGTGAATCATCTCGCAGTATTTGGAATTCATTGAACTATGTTACTTATTCTGTTTTGATGTCATTTTAGCCCAGCGACATGTGCTGTACCTCTGAGCTGTTACGTTTCCATAAAAAAATTCCATGGTTTCACAATTATTTAACCATTGTTCCATTTTAAGCTGTGCCAGGATCTCAAATTTGAATTGGTAAAAACATAATATGAACCGTGTTCCATAAACGCTACTCGTATAGACTACTGCTCGTAACACATTGTGTACGGCATATGATGTGTGAGATGAAATATGTTACTGTGAAATTCCTTTGCAGTTGCGTTCGATTCGTCTAGAATTGGTGTTTCCAACACACTACTCCTGTGTAGGCATTCAACAGTAATATTGTATATCATGCACGTCCATACGGCATACGCCGTACATAACATGTTACAAACAGTAGTATAGAAAGGACCTATGTTATGTAATGATTTTGCTCCCTCAAGATACCTCAAATAATTTAAATAGTATTTTGTCACATTCTGTATTCATGCGAAACAGAAACTTTCATAAATAGGACAATACTTAATTTTAAAAAGATCTTATTTATGTACACAAACGACAAACACTTAGTATCCTGACGCAACGCAACATTTTATCTGTATACGTCTATAAATCACAAATAAATGAAAAAATTTCTAACAAGGCATATAAGACAATGTTACTTGCCTGGGAAGGTCTGTTTTTATTAAATTAAGTTTGATAATTGTTTTAATAACCCTTAGAAAGATTGGCAGATATCAGTTCCATATAATTTAATCACAACAAAACTGATATCCTTCTTCGTAACAGCGTCCCGTATCACTCACGCGACAGTCACGAAGGCAGACAGTCTGATATAATTTTGTCTAATCTTGCCTAATATTTTAAGGCAGGAAAAAAACTATCATTGTTAATTGTACGTACGTATACAAGATGCTGTAAGGGTTGTTTTTATAACACGGTCAGCGAATTTAAATACTTTTTTTGTCGCCAATAGCATTTTTATTGTTGCGAATAAATAATGTTGGCGTGCCTAATACAGGTTTCAGTGTAAGCAGTTTTTTTTTTCA
Source organism: Medauroidea extradentata (assembly GCA_003012365.1). NCBI lineage: Eukaryota > Metazoa > Arthropoda > Insecta > Phasmatodea > Phasmatidae > Medauroidea > Medauroidea extradentata. The sequence goes on along the minus strand of PNEQ01040169.1, from coordinate 42,542 downwards.
TACAGATGACTTCTTCTTTTCCTTTAAACACTGAGAAGGACTGGGTAAATCGTAAAATAAGTATAGCGAGAAATTAGAAATTGGTACATGTAAAGGTAGTGTTATTTAAAATGATGTCAATGAAATTAGAGAGCTAAATATACATATTTTATTTCTACTCACGTGGAATTAAGAAAATCAACTTCTATGTTATATATTGGTAAAGTATATAATTTTGTGGCGCTGTTTATTTCATTATTCCCTCAAAGGAACCATATCTATTAAGAATGTGAATTTTTTACGTTGCTAAAACCTGAACATTTTGTATGTAAATATTTGACTTTACTCTAGATCCTCCTACACCAATAATCAAACTAACAATTTAATATTATGACGATTACCCGTATAATCTGTTTGAATAGCACGTAGGATTTTGGTTATTTGAAATTCGCGTGCACTAATAAGCTGCTTAACACACAAAATAAAAAAACAGATTCATTCAGGGTTCAAATGTGAACAAAACAGCAACGTTTTCATTGTAATATCGTATTCATTAAAGGAACAAACAGTTTGATCACTATGGTCCATAATTGTAAAGCTAAAATTTTCTAGTAGCTTACTCATGTACGTGCAGATGGTATGTAATACGGAGCGACTGACGTGAATCATTTCACAGCAGTAAGTCTGGTTGACCGCTATCCATTATGTGCCGGCTTTTGTGATCATAAATCCTAGTCCACGAGAATTGCCAGTTTACGTAGTGTGAGACTAAGAGCTAGGTCTGCTAAGCTGCAGCCATGAAATTTAAATGGAAAATCTATGTCAAATAAATTCCTTCTTAGTGGACTCAGGTTTCATATCGCATCACCATGTGCGTTGCTTAATTAAGAGCGGCAGGAAATCTCAGAAATTCTATTCTTTTAAATTTACGAACTCAATAATCATTTTAAGGTAATAATTACAAAGGTGAGTATGTCATCATGCTCACTTTTATTTGTTGTAGTTATTTTCCATAAAATATGAACTCGAAGAAGTAAGTATCTGTAGCTTCATATCAGATGCACGCTTACAGATACTGGGGATTCTATTCTTCGTTCATCGGCACATTAGGGAGACCAGGAAGTATTATCAATGTACTTGTGAATCTGTTGGACATTACTACAAACAAATCTTCAGGAAAAGCCCCTGTTCGCTGCTAAAACAAGGTTCTCTGCCTTGAGTACAAAAGGAAGTTTGTTATCGACCTCTTGAGAATGCTCGTTTGCAAAGCGGTAAGGATAGTTTGGAACAAAACCCCCAACTTTCTCGCTAAGCCGATTTTGTAGGAAGTTGAAGAGGTCGAGATTCCTTGTTTCTCTCTCCACCGTTCATGATTATAGTCATGAGTGTTGTATACTTAGGAAAGTTTTGCACTCTGTATACTCCTAAATACCTAGACTTTTAAATTCCACGCATTACTTTATACTCGTATTAGCTACATAAGTAATGTTTGCTTTATGAAAATGTTTTTTTTTACTTCTGTACAATGAATAATCTATAATAATTTAATTTGTTAAATGGATACTTCTGGCAAATTCATGTATCAATATAGTGTGCAAATTCCTTTACGTAGTTAACAACATAGTCTATGTAAATAACAATAATAAACGATTTAATAAGTAATTTAATATGCAGGCAATTAAACCAAACAGTCACTTGCATAACATATCGCTGTCTCCAAAAAGATAAGGCAAAGAATTTGTACCCATAAAAAATTACAAACGAAATATTTTAAGTAAAGTTTCTGTTAGTGGTTAGTTGCGGGCATAGTTTTATTTCGAATTTACGTACTTCTATACGCTCTTTAAATAAAATTAAATGAAATGAATCTTATCGCTACAGTTGACAGCAAGATCCAGAACATATTGCTGCGTATCACCCTTTTATCAGAAAGTGTTAAGTCTAAGATCCTAAACATCATAAGCGGGTATTTTTGAACAGACACTGATAATACTTTATGGCAATACTTGCTAATGAATTGACTTCATAGCAATGTTTAAATGGCTTATGATAATAATCTTTCTATTATAATAAGGCCAGATATTGACAGCTTTGTTAACAACTCGTACTACATTATTGACGATACGCCCAGAAATTGAATACATAAATATATTTTAAAACTTATGTATGTATATCCAACCTTGCAGTCACTGGTTCAATTATGAACGAGCTTCTGGTAAATACAAGATGTTGAAATTACGCCCATAAAGAGTTTTTTAATTTAAAATTAAAATACCTGCACATTTTAAGTCGATTTCAATGATAGCAATATCACATTCATACCATTTTCACTATACGGACAATTTACTTTTAAAAAAAATCTTTTTTCAACTTACTATTTCTAAGCCATTCGTGGTTAGTTGAGTAACTCACTAAGTCAAATTTAGCCTGTTTTGGGGAAATTATTATTTATTTGCGATTTTATTTGTGATAATAATAAAAACTTCGACTGGTCTTGATTTAAATCAATATGATTTAATCAGTTCATCTTATATTAATTGTATATTCGCCTTGTCATTAAACATTAAACAATAATTTCAACAAATCAAAAAATTGACTTAGTGAGTTTCGCCACCAAACCCACGCATTACGCATTTGTGTGATTCACTCTGTTTGACTCAATCTGTCGGTGTAACTTCGTATTTCACGGGACGTTACGCAAAGCAAATATTAGGACTCTTATTTTTTATTGAATAAAAACTTTTAACTAGAATTACAGTCTAGTATAAGTCTGAAAACGTGGATTATTTACTGTCACTTCCGAAGAACATAAGTAAGTATTTACGAAATATCACCCAGTTAGTTCAGGTAGAACTGAATTTCACATTGAAGGGTTTATAAATTGATTGAAACGTAGTTAAGTCACTTCTAAAAAGTGCACGTTTGTAGCTTAATAATTGCTCGATAAACTCCTCGCTGTCATGCTCACGAACAGTGAAAACTTATGCTAGCAGACAATACAACTGACACGGTGTAAACAAATGAAAATATAGATATAACTTAATAAAAGCTACAGTAGCTATAAAACTGTACACTAAGCACGATACTTAAATTATTAAAGAATTAAGCTCGAAACTAATATTATCTATTTATGAAGAGGAAAAGTCCGTAGATGAAGCTTGAGTAATACTTCGATTTATCACGTACCTTTCCGTTATTATTTTCATTGCTGCGTATTTGTTTCGGGATATAAATATATATCTGTTGCAGTAATCTCAGTTATTAAAATATTTTGTACACATTTATAAAAACTATTAGCCTTATTTTTGTTCCAACAATTTAACAACACTGAGGGCTTGTTGGTGGTACAACTCCAAGTGAATAAGCAAACCTGCCTGACTGTAGTGGAATTTCTCTGTAAACTCCATATTTGTGCATATGTGTCGAACTAGGCCTAAGTGACCGTATCTGCAAATATCAACGACTGGAATAAATTTCTTTGTTTCCTGCGTTGGGTTACCCGGTTGCTCATTTTGATACAGTTGAGTGGCGCATCAGATTGTGGCATTTTTGACTCCAACTATATTTTACAATAAACTAGGAAGAAGAATATTTAACATAATGTAATCATGACATTTTTCCGTCAAATAAAGTTGGCCTGTTACTGTCAAATATGTTTAAAGACGTGTAGCACTGTCAAATTTTGTTGGAGCTCGTAACCTATATGTTTGCTAATGCTTTAGAATGAATGTAAATGTTGGTACACATTTTTTAAATTTAAGAGCATTTAATTCGTAAACTACGCAAAATAAATTGATTAACATGATATCTTCAAGAAAGAACAATAAGTGTAATATTTCTGTAATATTTCGATTAATATTTTTTTTGTTAGTAGATTTATATATTTTAATCACAATTGCATGGATTCAGTACTCCTATGTCTGAAATATTATGATATTTTCTTAAATAAACCGTGCTAACAAAACGTTGATTAATTTAAATTACATTGGATTTTTTTGTCTTTATCTAAACTACAGGAATATTTTCGATCTAACTCAAAATGGCGCACGAAATATGATTACGATACTTCAGATTACAAATTGAGCGATTGTGATTGGCTGAGCTATCCAACATCCAAGAAATTTTTGAATCAGTCAAATTCGCAAATATTGGTTGAAAACGAAAGTCGTCAACTTTCCTCCAACAAATATAGCTTTGACAGTGGTGGTTTTTTTGTGATACAGCATTATTTGATTGGAATGAAAAAAAAATTACGGTACAACTGGGTCTTAATATTTACAGTTATAAAACAAATTATATTACATTTCCAACTACACAAAAATGACAAATCCAATTCCATAAACCACAACATTCTTGTGAAGTCCGAGCGCCACAAATGGCGCTGCGAATAATGTCATTGTCCTCAAAAATCCTAACCGTTTCCGAATGTGGGTACTGTAATTTAGGCCTACATAATTTTATGTGTGGATATAGCTATTGTTTCCGAATGGTATACTATTTCCTGAGTATATAGCACTGTTAATATAGTAAGCACAAAATACTAATTTGAAAGGTATTCATTTATATTCTCTCTGCAATGTTTGAAATTGATAGTGTTACGATGCTCCTTCAATTTTGGCTTTATCTCTACATCTTCACAATTAATCTATCGTTTGAAATTTTTGAAAACATGTCTTATTTTGTGTCTTTGAAAACAGACACGCCTACCGTACTGAAACATAACTGAATTGTTTTTTTGTTTAATTTCACGTTATCGAGCTAGGTGACGCACTTGCAAGCTACATTTCGATTCCCAGTCCGGACATACAATTTTTTTCTATGGTATTCCGAAAAATGTTCGTGGTTGATTACTCCAGGATATAACCTATTCTTTCGTATGCCTCATATCAGAGCTAATAGTGCCGTCTCATCGACTACATAGCCGACGAGAAGGAAAGCTCTGCCCAAAAGGCTAACTTTTTGACTGAATGAAGTTCTGATAGAAGTCAAAACATGTCTGTCCACGAGATACTTTGGCACATTGCGACGTACTGTAAAGCGATACAGTATTATTTTATAGAAGTACAGGTTATTAAAAAATATCAGACATTGCATCAAACACTGACGAAAGTAACACATGATAAATTGTATTAGTTTTCCGTTCCATTTTTGTTCTCATTATTAAGTCTGTTCACATATTCCTCATTTTGGTGATGCCTGACGCCATATACGTCCATTTATCACCTGTTACAACGGCTGGTCGCATCTTGTCGCCCGCAACTCTCATACATAATTGCTCAATAACGCGAAGGCATTACTTTCTCGTGTGAAAGTTGGCAAGTTTAAAAGGTTTCCAAGCCCTGTTGGTAAGAACTCGACGTGGATTCTACAGACGGTGGGGGTGCGACGAATGTGGTGACAGAGGAAGTGAATGGAGCACAGTGAATCTGAGGAATTCTTCGGCGGCAATCTCTTCGAGCAGATCATAGTCCGTGTGCTCAGTTCATTCGTGCGCCAAGCTCCTTTCATCTGCTGGGTCTACGTTGGAGTGTTCGTGCAGTAGCGTAGGTTTTGGTACTGTAGGAGGGCAGATTGATTGGGGGAGGGGAAAGGGTTCTTTTGAGGCGGCGCACAAACCCCAAACAGTTCTGGGGTGGCGCTCGTTACCATCAGAGGAAGGGCAGGAGAGTGTCAGATGACACGGGTAGTTGAAGAGATGGGTGGTTACAGGGTTGGATCCTCCTTGTTCCAAGGGGCGTCAGCATCCCTTCCCCCACTTGCCTCTTGCTTGTAGCGCGTCCCAATTAGGGAAGGGCATGACACACGGTCCGCGCTGGCCCATTCAATGCAGCCGTGCACCTCACCCTGTACCAAGCCCGTCCCACTCTTGTCCTTCCCCAAGGGTTGCCGTGGCTAGTCTTACGGCCGCATGGACCACATCAAACGCCTGCGACATTATCTACGTCTCCCGCAACGGTTCTCTCTGTGCTCGGTTCCCCCCATATCAGAGGTACCTTGCAACGTGCATAGAAATAATAACCGGACCAAAGCCACGGCTACACACACGCATACGTACGACACTTCAAGGCTTGCAAAATACATGGGAACTTACGACTACATTTGTGAGAGATGGGACAAGTATACAAACCAGCGTTTTCATTATGATTCGTTTAAGAATGTACAGGAACTAGGACAAAGTTAACTGAAACTGAACAAATTATCTGAGCTTGTGATTGAATGGAATTTCTCATTTCGAATATAAACCCCTTCTTAAATTATACATTCATCTAAATTCTAAACGCTTACCATTTTAAAAATGTTTGTTCGTTGCCAAACAGTAATTTTTAACATAAATGAAATTACCTAATTACAAGGGTAAGATTTCTGAAGAAATCAATAGTAATAAAAATGTACATAAGCCACCTTCTTACAAGTCGGCTCTAGTATTTTTTTCCGGCTGGTACCATTTGTTGTATAATATTCTTAGAATCGTTCGAAACACAGTTTCGTGATAACCTCAAAGTTCCTAAAAAGACAGGCCTAAATAACTACAACTGGAAACTTAAAATGTTAATAATGTGGATTACAAATTTTGACACATGTACGTATGCTAAGTTATATACAAACTCACGCCTGTTTGGAAGAAAATTGCCAGTACAGGTATTCATCGAGCAGCTTTGTATGTATAACGGTTAAAGTTAATAACACAAGTATTGTGCAAAATTACGGAAAGAAAATTTTAAAATTGTCATAAAATATTAATGCCAACATATTTACATAGCTATCTTGTAAAAGTTACGCAATAGTGTATACGGTAAAGGTAATAGCATTGTACTGCCTGTAAAACTGTTAGTAGATTTTTTTGATAGTGTAAATTGTCTTAAGCTTTACGCTCAAAAATGTTTTACTATCTGTTAAGAAAGCATTTGTTTTCTGGCAGAAAAAGACTATAGTTTCAAGGACACACACATAATCAAAATTAACGCCTATACTTTAAGTAAAACGGTTTACAAATTCAGAAGTTTTTGCGTTCGATTAAATTTAATGGCCACGTTCCGTTCGTCGATATAGTTGTTTGTAACAAGTATACTTTTACACAGCCAATTAATGAAATTTGTTCGATTAGTGGAACGAAATAATTTAAATACTTAATTTTTTAAACGATCCTTACACCTATAGTTACAAACAAATTGCCAAGAAAAATGTTTGAATGTCATCGTATGAAAGACAGCGACCATTTTTCTATTACTGTTTTTCTGTTACGTCAAGTGTGCCTCTATTCTTGGCACATAAACCTGGTAGGTGCACCTAATACCTGTTAGATTTAAATAGAACGGTATTATGCGTCAGTAAACTATGAAACATATGTAAAACGCATCTTATTTGAATCAGTCTTATTTCATTCTTATAACGTTCATATTTAAAACAACATATTCGTAAAACTTACTTAAAGAAGCTGAAGCAATATATTTTACATATGTAACAACTGCTCAACACCGTACAATTAGACCTAAGAAGATATATTCTGTTCAGTCTATGAATTAGTGTTAATATTGTAAACGAGTCTTTACAGGCACTGGTTGTATTTGGTGACCTTTAGAAACGGAATGTTAGCCAGAGACTGATTCGCCGAGAAGAACGCGAGCGTTGAAACGCCAGATGTTGTCACAGTACAGCCAACCACAGCGCTCGCAGTTCCATTAAGGCCACAGCGGGGTTTCTCATGTTCTCCAGCTTGTCATCCTGGCAAGCGTGTTATTCGCCGTAGTCTGCGAATGAGTTATGTATGCAACCACTCCTTCCTTCTTTTCATACTCTGCAGGCCAGGGCAACACCAAAATAAACTACCAACGAACTGCATCAAAGTTAGCATTCATGGCTTTCTCCCAGAATGTGTACAAAATTAAATATATGCAATAGACGGTTGTATTAAGAAACTATTGGTTTATATCTGTGCCTATGAGGACTCTTCCAGAATGTTATTTTTATATTTGTACCAGTTATATTTTTCTTATTTTAACAATAAATTGTGATTAAATCTTCCTCTTAGGAAATTTGTGTATCTCTCATAGGTTTTGCGTAAAAAGTCGTTAACATCAAAATTTGCACTTTACGGTTTTATGTACGCCACTAAAACCAACCTCAGTACCAAACTGAAAAAAAAGTTCGCTGGCTATAACTATGTTGTAGGCTATGATTTGACATATATAAATACAAACAATAAAATATTTTGGAATTTCGTTAAAAATGCTGAATTTTGAAATGAAAATTTAAAAATTTCAACAATTTTTAATGTATTTTTTGTTTTGTTTTTATACATATCAAATCACAACCTACAGCATTGTTATACACTGTGAATTTATTCGGTTTGGTATGTTAGTTGGTTTTAGTGGCGTACATAAAACCGCAAAGTGCAAATTTTGACGTTTACGACTCATATGAAAAAACTATGAGCGGTACAAAAATTTCCTGAGAGGAAGATTTAATCACAATTTATGTCTAAAATAACAATATATATATATATATATATATATATATATATATATATATATATATATATATATGGTACAATTATAAAAATAAAAAAAGACGTTGAAAACTGAGGTGAACCACACCCTTAACACTGATTCGTAGACTGAGGAGTAAAATCTTTTTATATCCTCGTTATAACAAACAGATAATAGGTGCACTTACTAATTTACACATGCCTAGAATTGACGTCTGACAGACGTAACAGAAGGTTTTTCCCTAGCACCCGGTTGTGTCTAAAATTTGCAAGCAATTCTGTTTCTTGTGAATTTTCATACGTTTGAAAACTCTACTCGGGATACGTTTTAAAATATCTAGCTGAAAGTTTTCCTTGTCCAATCCAACCTCGCCTCTTTTTTTAATGACCTAAGGTGTGCACCGAAGCAGGCAGGGTAACCATTAATTGAGAAGCTTTATATGTAAGGTTCGATTTTTGTACGAGACCTCTCATACGAACTCTCATGCAAGAGTTACAAAACAAGACGTTTTTTTTAACGGTATCACTCAGATGTAACTGCAGAATATAGGAGGGAAGCGTATGGCGACCACGGTCGATGTTCGATGGCAATTATGATCGCATTATTACACGTACACAGTTTTAAAAGGAACCTACCTGCTAAAGATAAAAAATTGTTACAGTACATTCAAGGTGAATGTGCGCTATTTTTGTTTTCAGGTAGGAACTATAATAAAAACATTCATACTATGACCAACGAAATTCTTCACACAACTGAACTATGATGTACTCCTGTATCTACGGTCGCCACATGGTCGAATGAAGTTACCAACATAAAACTTAGTTCGCGTAATGTAAATTACAATTGCTTGCACAAAAAATAATATTAAAATTAAACTAAGATAACACGCTTTTATAGAAATGTGAAGGAAAATTAAAAAAAAATCTTTAAACATAAAGTGTACTCCAGCGATATGATATTTCACATTTAGGGATACGTTTCTTTAAATAAACTTTAATTGATAATCAATTAATTTACCGCAAAGTTAAAATATTGTAAAAAAATGGTGGGTGCCTGATGTCAGCAGTCACAAATTTTTTTATCGCTACATATTCGTAAAGGTCGAAACAATTTGAACAGTAGAGAACATCCCACGCTCTTTTTACGTTCGGGTTTACTTTTTGTCAATGAATTTTTCCTTATTTTAGGCTGATTTAGAATACTTTTTATTTGATTTTAAGCTTATTCCAAAATTTAAGTTATACAAAAGTGTGGGGTATGGTATCGCTGAAAACAAATTCGTTATACTTAAAATATTTTTTCAACTACTTTATTAGTTTGCTACAAAGGCGAGTTTTTTGTTTTTATAATGTAATATTATTTTTTTGTCTTAAAACAAAATTTAAGATATAAGAATTGGCTCATTCTAAAACGGCTTTCTTAATACTTGGTTTTAAAAAATTTTTTTCTCCTGCTGCAAATAACGTTTATTAATTACGGATGAGAAGAGCAGGCCATAGCTCTGAAAATGTTGTGTTCTCATCGATTGTTAATACGTGTATAAAATTTCAAATAATTCGGAATTATGAAACTGGGTAAAAATTGTATTGAAAGATTCATTTTCGTTCATACATACAGGCGAAGCCAATAATAAAAGGGTGTTTTATTAACTTGCGTAATATTATGGTAAACATGAAGCATATTGTATAATTTATTTTATGTGCATGTTGCTGTGTACCTCCTCACACATTCATGTGGAAATATTATAATTACAGGTTAGAAACGCTGATATTAATATTTATATAAATGTGTTAAAATTTGTTCTATGATTCTATAAGACATTTCTCATATTGCAATACTTTATAACCAGCTGGAACCTTCTACAGGGATCGTAACTTACTTCTTTGACAAGTACTTTGTATACATACGTGTTTATATATATTATATATATGCATACATATATATATATATATATACATACATACATACATACATACGTACATATGATGTCCCATAAAAAGATTCCAACAATTACAGAGGGTGTAGTATGCATCAAAAGAAGACATATCAGTCCTATTTACACATGGGTGGTAAATTTAAATAACTACAGAGTTATTGTGTACTACACGTACTGTCCATGAACGCCATATCTCTGAACTACCCTTCATAACAGGTGGTCTATGTGACCGCCATGCATTGCCATGCAGCCGTGCACCCTACGTCGCATAGATTGACGCATTATTTGGAACACCCCTTGTTGTTGCCGGATTGTGTCGCAACCATGGAACACTCGTAACCTTAGTGTATCCACATCATGTATGGGGGCTGCATAACTACCTTTGTGTATATGACCGATATGTCTTCTTTTGATGCGTACTACGCCCTCTGTAATTATTGGAACCTTTTTTACGGGACATTCTGTATAAATATATATGGGTGTTATGTGTGTATGTACTTATGTATGTATATTGTAGATAATCTCGGCACTATTTGACAGATCACCATGAAACTTGGCGCATATACGTATTTTTAATGGAGACGGTTTTTGTGATCTCTATTTAACTCAAACTCGCCACTAGATGGCGCTACAGAGCATCGACTCTTATGCCGTTCAACCGATCGCATTGAAAACTGGTTTACCTATTATACTTGGTATATATTCAAACACGAATAGTATTTTCGCGATATCTCTTACGTTAGATGTAGGCCTGTAGCTGGATTCAAAGTGTCTTGCATAGCAATGGCAACACAACATATGCCGGGTTCCTCTAGTTTATTATAGAGATTGAATACATTTTTAAATGTAAATATTCATAAACAATGGCAAAGAAAAATGTACTTAGGGTATCTCACAAATTATCGTTTTCAATAAAGTGAGCGAAATAAAAGTGACAAACAAGTCATTCAAAACAAATGTCTTCCAAAAATATGTTTGGCCTTGATAAATTTAAATATTTATAGATGATGGATGTGATAAAATGAAATGGTTATTTACTCCTACAAACATTCTAATTTCGAAAGTTAATAGTATCACTGATAAAACTTTTCTACCCGTTTATTGAATATTGTTCTGATAAGTTATTATTTTTGTTTTATCTACGTGTTCAAATCGTAATAAACGGCGCCTTCATCGAAGCGAAACATTTAAAAGTATTGTATTTAATGTGAGATATGATTACTGTGTTCGTCGATATTAACGACGTAAATTTCGTCTGCCAGATATAAAAGAGATGTGTAAGATTTAACACGTCTAGTGCTTTGAAGAAAACTAAAGAACGGAGTCGTAAATCATTCTCGTGGCACATTTCTCGCGAACTCAAAACTCTTACTCTGCAAAGTTGACGAAACTCCCGAAAATTAAATTCTCCGGAGTAATACAACTTCTCGGTTTATTGAAATAAAAGTTATACTGCAGCTTTCTCATGTACGTTACACAGGAATTACATCCACAGACTTGAGTACCTCTGGACTGTTTCTCGCACATGACAATCTACCTTGTATACTAAAGCAGAGTTGCAAAAGACAAGTGGAGAAGTTTGTGAGAGGAAACAACTTCGTTTGAGAAACTTATATTGCACGATTATCACAGCTATCTCCCAAACATAACTCGTCAGTGGAAAATTCTTTTTTTTATTTATAAGTAACGAATTTTCGACTTGTACATATCCTCTCATTTTTGAAATGGTTACATACTTTAATTTTTGCGTGTGTGTAGATAGTTTTTCTTTGCACTTTCGAAAACGTACAATAAAACACTAACTACTAAAACAATACATATGTGCTTGATTTTAAATATAAAATATTAACTTCAACATGGAAGGCTTATACATTTTAAAATCTAGATTAACTACACAGACTCTCCACTGAGGATGAAAAAGAGTTTCAGAAGAAGAAACGTGTTTCTTCTCGCAGTTTGTTTTCTGCCGTCGCGCTGTGTTGCTTCTTGCAGCAAGCAAGAAAACACAATATGACCTTGAGTGTTTCCAGATTTTGACTAGAAGTAACAATTTTACACAAGGAAATCTTGTGGTGACATCTAAAATTTGTAAGTTTGTCTCTGTCACAACGAGGACTAAATGTTTCATATATAGTTACGCGTGTTTTATCTCCGGGCTTCGATTGTCACGCCCCGTGTAAGGTGGGTTCCAAAATGTAGAGGGTAGAAAACAGGACTTTAGGAACTTACAACGACCCCGCCATAAAACATCCTGGTTGCAGTAAAGTTCATTTCCGAACTAAAAGGTGGACCAAATAACCGTGAAATGAAGCTCTGCTCTCCCATTCCCAAGCAATCCGGGTAAATGCAGCTGAACTCCCGTCGGATCTGACATGACTTTAATGTAGTTGGAGTGAAGCTTCCAGCATTGCGACAGCTTACGAGGCAGTGAAAAATCGTTGGAAGTCCTAGTGAAGATACAGAATGGTAACACGTCACGTTTTCAAGTAAGGCATGAAGTTTCCCAAGCCAGATATGTGTAACCAGTATACTGCGAAAATAAAGTATTACGAAGTGGAGCGTTGTTTATCACATTTTAATCTCACACGTAAGCAAGACGAAACAGTTAAAACCTCCGACATTATTTATGGCTACGGGAAAATTCGCTCCTCACGGTTAAATTATTCATTTGGTTAAGTAATAAATGATTCGCTCTCAGCAGCTCGGGCCAGTTGAAGCACAGCGCTTCCATGAATAAGGAACAGGAAATTAGAAAGGCAAATAAGGAATCGCACAAGCGTTGGACTGGAAAAGTGGTGGAAAGCCGCAGAAGAACAATCAGCCTGGTGGAGTTGAACCCGTGACATTCCGAATAAAATCTAGACACAAGGTCGGTGACGAGTCCTTAGCACAGGGAGAGTAACATTTTTTAACGTTATAATTTTTATCCTCGGAGGCAAAAAATGTTTTTTTTTTTTTTTTTTTTTTTCGAAAGGTAACCAGTATTAAGTGAATCCAGTTGCCCGTTCTTAGTCACCTCGTCAGTTATGAAGAATTGCCAAAGTTAAGTGTGACTTTATCACAGACTAGTAGACTGGAGGGTAGTAATTTAAATGTTCATGGAAAAATAAAGTACTTCCAAAGAACCACACAACACCGTAGTTTCATTGATAGGTTGACGACATCAACATGAGTTAAAACTTCACATATCCAACATAAAGACTAGCCAGTAAAGCTATACATTTATAATATAGTTGCACTTCATTTAAAAAGAATGTTATTGTTTCAGAAAGTTGGTTCATTCCGTTTAACGATTCTTGATAGTTTCGTTGGTATTCACAGTTTATTTGATTCAAAGCCAGTCGATATTTTTAGTTCTAAAATGTTTGTGTTGAACATAGTTCCTTTAAATAAAACTTCATTTGATTTAATTATTACTGCAGTATCAGAAATTACAGATTGCAGTCTGAAATACATACATTAATAAAAACAATTTCTGTAGTTGAAACCAAAAAACGCTACTACAGAAAAACTACGTTTTTAACTTCCAAAACTTTTCACACAATAAATATAAAGGTAGTAATGTTATTTCCTACACTGCATAAATTATTCTAAATATTAATACTCAATTTGTAGAATGGGAAAAATAATGCTCGTAATAACTGTATTACGCAGCCAGGTAATTTCGCAAAGTATAATTTTAGTTTAACCTTATACAGACTAACTTATCAAATGTTAATTTATTGTTAAACAATGATAAATATTCACTTAGAAAACGAAACTTATTGGTATATGTCGAACTGTTGATATAGCTGTGAAATTTACGTTGCTATTAAGTTCGCCGATAACAATCAGTTATAAATAATTATCGAATGCAGGTACCAAATATCACATCCAACTATAATTTTATTATTAAACAGCTGAAATTGGCTGGTTTCAAGCTATCGCGGATCTAATACCAGATTGCTGAAAGAGGGCAGCGGAAATATTAATTGCCTCTAAAGCTCGCAAATAACTATAACATATATCTAAGCGGGAAGTATGTTATTTGTTGTCACGTTTCTTAGAAATGAATGTACAGTACATGCTCCGAGAGTAATAGTCAATAGACATGTGGTATAAATGGCCGAGAAACATGACTCTCGCATTGACTGAGAAAATGGAAATTCTAGGATTTGTTAGTCGTTGTACCAAAATTATAACAAACAAGAAATTCACAAATTGAACTCTTGGACTTGTCAATGTAACATACTTTAGTGTACAACATACTTGCTCGATACTGACGGAAAACACCTCAATCGTAAAAATTTACGTTTCCTAAGACGGCATTTCTCATTAAGTGATATCATATACACGACAAATAAATCACTATATAGATATTTATACACATATATACATACATACAGGTACAAATATAAACATGGACAACTCTCAATAAAATTAGTCCATTTTAGCATTTGTCTGTTTCGGACAAAACTGGACAGTTTTTCTCAATAAACTTATAACAACATTTCCCAAATGTACGTTATTGACAACCAATCTTTTAATTCTTGAAATAATCAAGGTAAATTGATGTTGATATAACATTACGAAATATAATTAAACATTAATACAAATTCGGAAACCACAATCGGATTATAACATTTTTTTTCCTTTGCCCCCGCATCATCCTAATTTTAAGTTCGATTGCATTTATTTTCGGATGTCCGACTTTTCGGAAGACACCATAAATAAGGTTTATGATAATATTATGCTACGTTTCACTGGTTAAGAGCCCGATTACAACTAAACTTTATATTTCGACAGGCCATCGTTAAACCGCGAGAGTGTGAATGACTGGGACATTACGATTATCACCATCAATAATAAGTCACAAAACTAACACTCGCAATGTACCGCTAAAACGGAACTTGTGTTAACAGAACTCTATCGGCTCATTAATCACGGTGCCGCATCCACCAATTTACATGCAAACTATCGCTTATCTTGGCCAACTAATAATGTCACAAGTTACAACTGTTATAGAAACAAATACAGAACTAGCAACGCGAAAGATAATTAGTCTCCATAATAAACCCTAAGCTGCTTGTTTGCGAAGATATCGTAATTTTAAATGTTACGCATACATGCACTACTTACAAAGAAGCCAATATATCGAAACAGAATTATCTGAACACTGAAAACATTTCAGAAATGGTATACATATATGCGTTTGTGAAGCCGTTACATGTATAGTGCTAAGCGTACGTTTTTTAATGGAAATAATATTAGCAATAATATACAATATATATACATACATGTGTAACAATAACTACTGAAATGCTTTCAAACTGTAAAGACTTAAAATTTACACCATAGTTTCAATTAAGTTCAGTTAAAGATTTTTAACTATTTTAAATAAGCGAGACTATATTAATAACGCCTCTTTAAAAGAAATTATAAATTGTGAATTTCACAATCGGCAGGATACTCACAAAAAAAACTGATAGTTCGCAAAATGTCCTCACCTTCGGGCAAGGTCACGTGGTGTGTAGAAGAAGGCCGGGTTGACGGTTGGGCCGGCAGCTCGACTAACGAGACACGCCATTCGTCCGTCCGGTCTGAGGAAGGGTTGAAGTGAAGGTGAGATGAGTGTGGAGCAACGACGGAATGAGAGAGTTAGGGAAACCGGGAGTTTCCCGTGAAAACCCGCCGGCTAACGTCAGCCACGTTACCCACGTGCGAAAAATTCGCGACCGAACCCGCCAGGGATCAAACCTGTATCGCCTAGGTGGGAACCGATAGGTCTGACCTCTCGACAACCGCAGCCCCTAATTACTTACAAACAAGTAAGGAAATGAAATGAGATGTGGTCATAAATCATGTCTGTGTGTAAGCACAATTGTTAGAAGTAACTGCTGACTAAAATATCAATTAAACGATGACAATTGATAAAAAGAAATTTTTAAATGCTACAAATGAATAATGAACTCCTTACCGATGAGTCTTGATACCTAAGTACACCGCAGGGTCTATGGGTTTAAATATACTTTTCCGGAATATTATATATATATATATATATATATATATATATATAGAAAGAACTGGTTTTATGCGTAAAAATACGTACAGATAGTACAGGTTGTTTTAAAATCCACCAATCACATTGACTTGTAGACTCGTATGTCCCTGGAAAAGGGATGATGTGACATGGCGGGACCTGTTCAGCGAATGATGTGTTTTTTTTAAGTCAGCAAAGAGCGTTGGCAAACCTGTAAACACACGTTCTCTGTTTAAGCATTCTTACTGCGTGTTTCAAAGTGGCAGGTGAATGCTGGGACAACCTGCATATTTTATAACGATACGGTTCTTTTTTTAACTTTTTATTTCTAGAATCATAAAAATAGCAACCATCTTTAGAACTTTTTTGTAGTTTATAATATCGTAGCCGTACCGTATGGAGTTTACAAAAATTCATTTCAGCAATTACGATTTGATTAGATCGACGGCTTTAATATGACTGAGTGCACATAAAACCACTAACTATTAGTGATGTTTGATGTACACTTACCTAATAGTGAAAATAAAAGTTACTGTCTTTCTTAAGAAACTTAGTCACTAAAAAAAAATTATTTCACAAGAAGTTTATAAATTTTTTGAAAATAAATTTTATACATGCGTTTTATTAAATTAAAAAAATTATGTACATATTAATAACATTAGTTTTTGAATAACATGGTTTTCTGTTGGAATACACCATTTTAAGTGACTTTGGCCCTTCGGGATGAATTAAGCCCATTGTACGTTTTAGTATTTGGGTCATTTAAAGAAAATATAAATAAATAGATAAATCAATTAAAATTTTGAAAGTTTCTTCACCACACTACATAAAAACAAACAAAGTTCCCGTAGGGCTTAAGTCACCCCACTTTACTGTAGTTACAATAATAATTGACTTAATAACGTGGCTGTAAGTTATTTAAATAAGAATACTAGTTCAATCGACTTGACGTGGTTCTATAACATTACAAAAACACATATGCAAAACACAAAATTTGTCTCACCTATTACAGTGTCGACCCTACTGACAACTTCCCCCAATCACTGGTGCAAATATGAAATACGTGGCGGTCCTGGCAAAAAGGATTACTTAAAGTAGGAAAAGTGTGGGAGTTCGGCGACACTGCGCAGACAGTCAAATAAACATAACGAGTTCACAATATTTATTTTCAATTCCAATTTGCCGGGAAGGCACGGGCGATGGCGAGGAGTGGAGTAGTTTGCCTTTAAGCCGTCTGAAGCAGCGGAGTGCGGGTACACGCTTGCTACAGAGCGGCGGCTTGAGAAACTTGAAGAGGTAGGCGGATGTCGGGAGAGGGGACGCGAAGACGTAGGAGAGAAAGAGAAATAAAGGAAGGATAAGGTTCGGGAAGAGTGAGGCACCGCTAAGGCTAACCGCGGGGAACGCAAGAACAACGAGGACTCATGCACAGACGTAATGCACGAGGGAGAGTGGAGGTTCTTTGTGGTATGAGTATGCGCAATGGCCGGGTTTTAATAAAACTGGCGGTGCTCGTGGACGGGATGGGGAGAAAACTCGGGGGAATAACCCCAAATTTCGCAAGCTGCTTGAAGACAATGGCAGCTATATTATGTTCTCTGGATTATTATTTTCTTTCCCGAGGACCTCGCAGAATGGGGGCGGCATTTCAATAACAGGCTCAGATGATTTGGCAAAGCACTTTCATATGTTAAATCAAAGTGGATGTCTTGTCTTTGTGAAATTTGGGTTGAAAACGAATGGTACGTGTATCTAATAATAAAAATGCACGGCTTATTGAAATATTAAAATACGTGACCTTAAAAAAAAAAAAAAAAACTCACAATCAAATGTTCCTGAACGTTAGAAGTTTTCCTTTATCTCATCGTGTACACACATTACGGTACTTGTGATGTAAACTGTTAAACTTACATTTTTTTTTTGCGGTAAAGTGGAAAATATCACATTGTACTGTTTACAGTAAGTGCCTATATATTACTTATTACGAAACCTCAAAGAAAATTAATATTTTTGAGAGTTTATAGAACGTACATAACAATTGGACTCTTCTGTAAGTTTCAGAAACTTTATTCGGTCATGTCAAATAGATGTTGTTGATAAAGTGTCTAACAGTTCTTGTGAAAGGAGTGGAAATGTAGAACACGGAGGCAACAAATCCGCACATATTACTTTAAGGCCTCGCTCCCTAGTTTAGCAGTGGTTTCGAAAATATTTTTTGTAACGCAAATTAATACATTTATCAAAAATTCCTTTGGCATTTTTAACACTTATATACCAAAGGTTTTATATGAATTTTTCTGTTGCAATACACCAAAATGATTTTTAGATTTTTGCCCCCGAAATAGTACACATTTTGTTGCGGAAATAAGCCAAAGTGAAGCAAAATAATTTTTTTTTCTCGCGAACAGTACATTATTATAAAAAAAGGCCTGGTCAAATTGTGTATCGTATGACTGTACACGGTCTCAAATTTTTTCAAAGAGTTTGGTTAAAAAAATATTTGAGTTATTTGCAATTGTTTGAAATAAACGGGAGATCATGGCCTTAAAGCATACAACCTCACTTTAACAATAGCCCCTCCCATTTCAAAGCAAAGCTTCGAAAGTTGTAAGTAAGCTCGAAAAGCGTTTGCCGACATTTGCGGATAATGGTATCAGGCACTTCGGAATTCGATCTTTCAAATCTGCAAAGTTTCGAACCCTAGATCGATACACTAGCGAATCGATGTAGCCCGACGTAAAGGACAGGAGTAGGGTTAAGCCTGGTTACACGGTGCTCCATGCGTGTTAGAATTCTGCCTAACCATCTTCCTGGAAATATTTCATTCAAGAAATCACAAACAACGGTCACAAAATGTAGTGGTGCCCATCTTGCCTCAACTGTTTCAATAACACCACCTTGCTGTAATTGAGGCACCAGAAACTGTTGTGACATGTTGAGGTAAGTGGTACCTCTAATAGTTGCCTCCTGAATAATAAAGGAGCCGTAGAAGTTCGTCTGAGTTACGCCAAACTACAAAGGGGCGTATCTCTTGTCCATTTAAATGCTAAATTTGGCCGTTAATCTGCCAAAATTTGGCAATTGTGTTTGTTGACAAAACCACGAACGTGAAATATCACCTCATCGCTGAATAAAATATTTTCCGTTAAGCAGTGATTGTCTGCAGCATCAAGAAGATCAAATTACATCTTTTGACCTGCAGCATTGCCTTTAGCCTGAAGAGTATACAACATTTTCATACGAAACGTACTTTTGTACAAATAAAAATGTAACAGCTTCCATACAGTGGACTGTGGAAAATCAAGCATAAGACTGAGACCCGAGCTGATGCACGAGGACTTAAGTTCAATTGTTTCCTAAATGTGTTATAGAATGTTTTCAAGTAAAGACGTCCTGCCTCAATGCTATTCATCCTTAACACCCTCGTTGTAATTCACTTCGTTGGTATGCTGACAGATGGTCACATTTTTGGGCCATGTATCTTAAATAGTCTTGTGAAATCAGCACTCCCTACTTCATATGTAAATCATATTAGTACTGACCAAGGGAATCCTCTGTCTTCAATGGTGAAAATTTTCAATTTCAATTTCAATTTCAAAAACTTAATGTTAAGGGCTTTTTGTTTGAATACAATGTCAATCGGCAACAAAGTAACATTTCAAGAGACATGTAATATGTTTAAATGATTGGTTGACACATTAATAGTTTGCACTCATCATTCGACCGTGTGGAATACAATTTTATAACAAAAGGGGAGAAAATCCTCCTGTAATTTATACGCTTGGTAAACTGGGGTTATGCATTTTGATACTGCTGTGTTTCGTCTTTTTTAAATGGTCGCTTCCAAGACTCTTGACAAGACCACAACACTATGTACTTGCGTATTAAAAAGATTTTAGGCTTTTTGTAAGAAAATAACAGCAATATCTCCGTGTGGGTTTACTAATAATTTGGACCTTAGCTATCGGAAAAAGCAATATGGCACTGATAGGGAATGTAGAGAATAATGTTTGCCCAACTCATACGGTGACATAGGTTTTACTATAAAAAAAAATTGCCTGCCAATGCTAGCTAGCGTCAGCAACGTTTCCTACATACGGATACCGTGAGAAAGACCACACCAAGAATCGTATACTGATCGCCAACACCACAACTCCCTAACAAAAGCGTAAAACTGATAATCGAATACCACTTATGAAAGTATAAATTAGCGACTCAACCATTGGTGGAACACCAACTCTTAAATTTGAGAACTTTTTGTAATAGGACTAGTTACATTATTGCTAGAAATTTTATAATTATTTAATTTTGATACACATGTCTACGATAGTGCGTAGAATAACAGATGGCAGGAAGATTTACAATAATAATTTTGGATCGTCGAAAAATGTTTAAAGAATTAGCACTACTCATTACCATAAACAAAAATATTTACATTATTTTCCAAACAACAATTTTAAAGTTGCAAACAAACATCATAAAATACACCCTATCGCACCAACATTAACAATGACTAATTATATATAATAACTTCCCATTAATCATCATAAATTACGCCCTAACGCACCCAAATTTACATCAAATACCTTTATATCTGCTATATATTTTATTTACACATACATATATACTTCCCATTATAAGTCAGTCGGCATGCAGGTCAATCACGGATGTATTTTGATCCCGTCATAAAACAAATGTGATTTTGGTAAGACGTCTAACAACAAAATGCCAACATCGAAGTATTATGACGTGGCACTTTATGACGACAGCACCAGAGCACAGTCTCTGTAAGACTCAGTGTCTCAGTCTTGTTGATACAACTATATTGACAGTAAATGGCACACAGATTTACTAATTTCAGTCGTTTTACAACTTGTAGAAGTAATTTTTTGTATAAATCTTATACGAAAACACTACAATAGAAACAAGATGAGGATTTGGCAGCCACATATTTGTTATGACCACGCGAGATGCTAATATCATTTTACTATGCTAATAAAAAGTAGGGTTACATGGAAAAAGTAAAAGTTAAAATTTTCTACATTTACTTAGAAATTTATTTCCATTTTCATAAATTGTAAACATACAGCAAAGATCAGCGGAAATTTTGAAATACGTTACATAAAAGCTAATATTCAATAGTGTTCAGTTTTCGGATGGTTAACGTACAGACCGGTAAAGCAAAACATGCATTAGTCCGAATATATTTACTCCAAAAAATTTTGAGTTTTATTTAGCTGTGCGTAATTGATGCAGTAACTTTTTGAGTGTCAAATTCGTGCAAATTTATGTTCCTGTTAACAAGAGTATCTTCCATATATTTATCACTTAAATTTTCTGTCCATTCAAGTATGCGTTCAGCAGGACTCAGTTGGGTACAGGATCACGCATATCACTTTCCGAGTATTCACTGTAGGTTTTTTATTTTGTTATTTTTTTTCGCAGCATAACATTTGAACGTTAATAAGTTTTACTATACCCATACTATGATCAATATGGAAAACATAAGATGAATGCTATTGTTTGAGCATAACCTTCGTTACTGAAATTTTAAATAAACAATTCTCCTCCCATCTCCTTTCAGAAAAAATACATTATCGCTACGAATTTGGCACCACTGCCTTACCCATAGAGGCAAACATTTTACGAAACTTAATTCCTACAATGAAAATACATAATCTATGAAAAACTTAAGTGATTAAAATAACAACCTAGGTATATTTTGCTACTTTTCGTTGGTCTTAAAAGAGTGCGTAGTAGTTAAATAAACGCTGAAAACATAAATTGATTTCTACGCTTTTTTCGAAGCTAATAAGGATAAAAAACTCAATGACAATCCTAGATAGCGGCATTTGCCAACTTTATGAGTAAATATTTATCCAGAACTACTAATTCGTTACGCGTGATCTCTTGCGCCGCAGTTAAATGCACGAGGTTCCGGCGTCAGAGATTGTGCATCAGAAGTTCGTAACTCTGAAAACAATTTTGTTTGAAACGTTGGCTAAAACTATTGCCTAGGATTGCTATTGTTTAAATTTCGCAAATTGGCTTCAAGAATCTTACCGTTATAGATTGACGCTTTTAGCGTTGAATTATGTACCTCGTCCTCTTAATTCGGCTATGTGTAGCAAGGGAACTCTCACATTATAAAGGAAGCGTAACAAGAGGCAAACATTACGAGTCATAGAACATTAGAATGTTAATTGCTCAAATTGCAATTTTAACACACAATATATGATGGTCGTTCAGAAAATTTATTCTACCTATTTTTTTTAAACCCGTTACAAATGCATCAGTGAATTGGCCAGTGGGACGGTGCATTGCAAAGTTAAAATGGTACTTATTAAATATACACTGATAAGAACTTCGGTTTTCCACACGTTCATGGGAAGCAGATGCCGGCAGACGCGATTACTTCTCGTTTGACGTCTTCTTACGTCCTTAAGTTTACACGTAAGGAAAAATTCCTAATTGATTAAAATAATTTTGGTTGCATTTGAGCAAACTTCTTTTACTGTCATTGTAGATATTATACGGAAATATTTCTTAACATAAAATTTTTCCGCAGTAGTAGGATTAGAACCACTACGCCCCACGCCAGTAATCAACTGCATTTCACAATGCTTTACAGACATGAAGATATTAACTCTGTTTGGAAGTATTCCATCATGTTGAAAAAAACGGGCTTTTGTTACTACCGCTGATCAAAATTTACTAAACGAATATATGCAAAACTCTGATTAAACAGGCTAGTACATTTTATAGGACTTCAACAAATAAAATCCTCATGTTATTTGACGACCTGTAGTGAAAAGGATTTGATGGAATGTGACTGTTACGTAGTGGCTATGTGGCCTTGCTTGCGTATGTAAATGCCGTCCTTACAGTTTACTAGCTAACAATTTGCTAAACTCCACGCAGGAAGCGCTCTTAAGAGAAGTATTTCAGCTCGGTGAAATTATTAATAAAGTATTTGTGTGTCGTATGTTTCCTGCGTAAATAACCACTACATCGGAACTTATGTTTACAAGGGAAGCTGGAAATGTGTAGTCATGTTTCTGTGTGATTATTTTTACTTAAATTTAGGAAAATAAATATTTTTAGGATGCATTCTCTTAATACAGCCGTATCAATTTTGTTTACATTCTTGACAGCAAATTAAAAACGACTTTATACACGTACAGTCATAATTGGACATTTCGGCAACCATTCGATATGATAAAAATTAAGTGTGTAAAATTTATCAATTTTGAGTAAGCACAATTTTAAAATAAGCACACGGACACAAAGGGCTACTCTACAATATTGGTTACCACTTGCCTGTTCGACAGTAGTTAATTGACTTTTTAGTCGAAACCGAATGATTTCTTGCTTTGGAAACTATTAGCTATAACCGCAAAAACCATTTTTAACAAAACTGCCAGATAGATTTATGATATTTGCTATTCTTTAAGGCGACCGCGTACCCCACGCTTCAAATGCGTTGCAGTGTGTTCATAAACAGGTTTTTTTCTACGAAAATATTCCACGTGCGCCCATTGTGCCAACGCACGAAAAGAAAACAAACTTCAAACAAGGTCGGATCATCATTTTTAAAACGCCACACTTATTAAAAACACTGTTTTCAAATCTTCCAACATGGCTAAAAACGGCCTTTTTAACTTCCGTACTTCAAAATGTACTAACCGGATGTTTGTGAAACTCAGACTGCGACCTGCATTGAACTTAGTTGCAGACTTTCCACCAATAAAATTATATGGTCACCGCTTAATATCCCATAGTAAAAACCGATCGGCGGGAAGGTTGCACGCTAGTTCAGCGCTTGACTTGTTGAGACGACGCGGTATTTGATGCGCGCTTTAAGGTCGACCTTACTGCTCCGTCGCTTTTGATTATCTCACGCAGGAGTAGGCGGCGCCCTTAAGATTAAAAAGAAAATAATCATCGAATAAACAATAGAAACTAAGAGCATGGCGTTAATTGGCGTTAGTCTTTCCCATCGAGGACTCTTCTTACCAGCGAAATAACAATATACGATGTGACCGACACAATGATAGAAATTGTGAGAGTAACCTGGGGCGATTTTGGGAATCCGCAGGAAACCAAAATAATTTCGGCCGTAGTCTAGAATCGGAACTCTGGTCGACCCAAATGCAAGTCCACCATTTTCAACTGCTGCGCCACCTCGCTCGTTGTTGAGTTACTGTTGTTACAGAGCGGGTTTTCTTTCTTTTGTCGTTGAGAAGAAAGTAATAAAAATAAAGTCGTAATACGTGGTTGCAATCGCTACAGTTCGCTCAAGGGCATTCCGTCCGTGGGAGCTATTTGTGTCTGAGGGCAACCCGTTCTCCTGTTGCCTGGAGGGTTGCAGTAGCCATACCCACCCTCTTGTCCTGAGGGAATGTGGATTGCTCCTCTGGTTGGAGTCTAAGGGGTTTGAGGGGTTGGGAGGGGGGCACACGTCTCGCAGTAGCCGCGGGGGAATCCCCGTGGTCACGTGGCTGGAATGTGGGGGGGGGAGGAGGTTGTCTGATCGGTCTCCGTGGGGCAGTTGAGGCAAGTGTGCGCCGCGACTGCGTAAAACCTTGCCGAACTCCGTCGGGAATGCCATATGTACACTTTCAAACGAACCACCGACCGTCGTGGGTCAAACCGTTACAGAAGACGTCTGTCGAGAAGTAATTACGTCTGCCGGCATCCGCTTTCCGAGCACGCGTGTGAAAACAAAGATCAAAACCAAATAATTCTGCTGGGTTTCATAATAAGGTCTATTAATTAAAATCAATTAATACAACTTTTCTTGGCACTTATTCCTCAGGAAATCCCACCTCACATCAGATCTCTTTAAAAAACCGCATTTTTAATTCCTTCGTACAGATAGGTTTATTTTAAAGAAGTCCCTATATCGTAGTTTTAAACCATTTATTGTCGGCTGTCGCGTTCGACCAAGAAAAGGTTTTATTTTACTTTATTTTTTATTTGTTAACAGCCGAATTTAGCCTTAGGCTTATTTACAATTGATACGTGTTTTATGCAACTATTAACTCACCTTTACTGAACAAATATAAGTAACCATTACTACAATACCATGACACCGGCGCAGCACAAATCTAATATTAACTGTCAACATTACAAGATTTTGAAATATGAAATAATTATTAAATTAAACAAGTAAAAGTTATCAATAGTTAAATATTTAGAGTAGGTATTCTGGGATCCATCAACAACGAATTGTTTGATGCCTGATTGTATACCACTACGTACAGAGTTGTGCAGATCAGGTGATTTTTAATTTCGGGATGTGTTTCAAATAATACTGAAAGAAAGTATTATTATGTTATGTAACCGTTATGACCAAATGAAATGCAGAAGTTCCATTATTCCAACATGGCGGGTATTGATTCCACTCTAGGCCATGATCTTTAGTTTATACGGTTTTTGACATATAATTATTTTTCTAAGCTTAAGTTTTGTTTAAAACAGTTTTTGCCGTGATAGTTATTTTTCTCAAAGCAAGAAATTATGTGGCTTCGACTAAGAAGTCAATTTACCATAATTTCGTTACATACATTACTGTCTAAATTTACATTATTTACGTTATTTACATTATTGTCTTGAGTGTTGTCTGGGTTTCAACGTCAGTTCAGCTTAACAAAAGATTACTTCCACTTGCTTGTACTTGAATCTGTTACCCTATTTGACTGATCCAATAAGGATCCCACTATTGTAATATTTGAAGCCTGCTCTTGGTCTACAGATAGCTACGTTGTGTCAGGAGTATAGTTCTAAATTATACACGTCACAAGAAACTACAGTGTTTTCAAGGGTACACTCTAAAATAGTTTGTAAATTTACCAGACGTGCGTATAGGAGCGCTAAGAAAGTAGGTATGGTAGAATAGTTTCCCAGACATCCATGGTAACACACCTAAACCTAATCATAAAACAGTCAAATTCATACTAAAGTTACCAGACTCGTATTGCAACATTTGTAAACGTTTGCACATTTACAAGACGGAAGTATGGTAACTGTCCCATACTGCGTCTGTGATAATAACTTCCTAAACATTTGAGGAAGTTTTTTTACAGTGATGTTGATACAAACAATGGTTTGTCTCGTGAAAACTTTACTAATTGCTGGATTTCAATACACGTTAGCTTACCAGAAGATTACTGGCTTTAGCTTGTACTCGTAGCTGTAACCCTTTTTGACCGAGCATTTAAGAATATCGATATTGTAATATTTCATGCCTGTTATTAGTCTGCAGACAGCTACGTTGTGTCAGAAGCATATCATCGAGTGAGTGAGAGATTTTTGTCAGCGCTTAACATCGAGGTCTTTAGCGCTGGTGAGGGGTGACATGAGGTGTGTATGGAGCGGCACCGGAATGAAGGGGCGGGGGAAACGGGAGATCCCCGAGAAAACCCGCCGAACAACGGCATCGCCCGGTACGATTCCCACATGCGAAAATACGGGGACCGACCACGCCGGGAATCGAACCCGGATCGCCTTGGTGGGAGGCGAGAGGTCTGACCTCTCGACCACCGCAGTCCCTAAGTATATTATCGAATCGCATATGTTGCACGAAACTACAGCGTTTTCAAGGATATGCTGACACAAAACAATATCGCGATATACCTTTTTCTATGAACACTGTTTAAAAACACTAATATAGGAACTAGTAAATTACAAATAAAAAGTAAATTTCGTTTTGAACGTTATAAATTCAAGAGGTTGAAGGCGACCTTAGCACTCAGCCCAAGAGGACGCGCAATTCAAATGAAAACGGAAGGTATGGTGTCAATGTCGCGGAGTGCGCAAATTACCTTCCAACGTCTTCCAAGCTGCATGCCGAATTGAAATTGAAATTCCTTAGTCGTCCCACTTAACCTCCCGCGCGTCGGACACATTCTGCCGGAGAACGCATGCCTTTTCGCCGGCGGACGAAGTTAGCGTCGCGGGGGGGTCCGTCGTCCCGGGTCCCTCAGCGAATCAGGAATTCCGATCCAATTAACTGCTACTTGGAATTCCGATGAGTGTCTCAGATCTGCAGGGAAGACGCTGCTCATGGAGGAAAAAAAAATTGCGCTCGTGTTTCTTCCTGGATAGGCTACAGCGGCTGGACGCCGTCGTAGCAACTGATTAATGTCCGGAACTTGCTATTCATCCCTAAGTAATATTAGATCTTGTTAACTAGAGTTGCTTGAGTCTAGTGTGTTCACAGTGAAGTGAAGACATTTAATACAATTTGGCTCATTCCGCCTTGGCGGTATCCTTTCTCGATTTCTGCTTCAGTGTATGTAACAACACCCTTGGCACAGCAAGGCATTAATACGAACTTAGTCGATTTTCTGCAATTGTTTGCAACTTCAATGTAATTTTTCTTTGTGACGGTGAGGTGAGTCGGTGTTACGGCACCTTATCAACGAGGTCTTAAAAGTCAGTGAGGGTGAAGTAAGCTAGGGAGAACACAACAG
The DNA here is from genome assembly GCA_003012365.1 of Medauroidea extradentata. Lineage (NCBI taxonomy): Eukaryota > Metazoa > Arthropoda > Insecta > Phasmatodea > Phasmatidae > Medauroidea > Medauroidea extradentata. The sequence goes on along the minus strand of PNEQ01040169.1, from coordinate 14,645 downwards.
CTTTGGTCAAATCGGGACTCGAACGCAGGACCTCTCGCACCGTAAACAGTCATTCAATCGACTACGCTATGGAGGCCGGATTTTTGTGACGGGAAATGGTTTTCCAGGGAAAAAAAAATATTTTTCATGCAAGCGGTTACAAAAGAAACACACACCAAAACTAAATGATGAATTATGCCCTGTCAACAAGAGAAACGTAAAACAATCTCTCTGTTCCATGATTTATTATAAAAACCATAAATCCAATCAAAAAACGATTTAAATAACCCTAAATATTTCATTACTGCAAATTTCTTTCTGTACATCACTTTTACATGATATTCCAAAAATATTGCAAACATTACTTCCATATAATAATTCTCAATGGTGTAGAGTCTCAGAATGAGCTTGAAAAGAAAAGATTAATTATTCATAATAACATGTGTAACAAATATTTATGTCTACGATACAACTTTAATGATTTTCCAATTAGGTCGATATTGTTTTCGATATTTAATGTAGCATTGTAATTTTTTTTTTATCTGCGAATTGATTTATTTAGTAAACAAATGCACCCGTTATCACATTTGAAAGAATAATTGCCAACGCATATTTTAGATAGCTGTAAAACAGAGAGAAAATATCTTACAAACTAACAGAATTATGTAAATGTCCGGAACATGCATTTTAGAAGCTAGGTTTTCAGTTTCCAGGTTATATTTGTGTGTAATTTGATGTTTCCCGACAATTTCTATTTTCTCAGTCAGGAATTTAGCGGCGTGTTATCATGCATTTATATGTTTTTTTGCAGTTTATCACTAATTACGTCATAACCTTGCCCTTATTAGTAGGAAATATGCAGACATTGCTATGAAGTAATGTACGGATACATTATTATAGGCCTATACGTTGAAATTGGAAATAACTTAATATTGCGATTGGTTTAGTAAACATAGCAAAAACCGTTTATATAATTTCTCTCAAAACTTGACTTAACACGTGTTTATATATATATATATATATATATATATATATATATATATATATATATATATATATATATA
>PNEQ01040169.1:0-13502 GCA_003012365.1 Medauroidea extradentata | reverse complement strand
ATGTTGACAAATAAAAAGTTATTTGGCTATTACCAACAGAAATGTAAAGAAAAATGCTTTGCATGTTACTAGGAAACGACTCAATACCAAAATAATTAACACACAAATAAAGAGGAATGTGTTCTGCACTAAAATCAACAGAAACGGGAAAACTACAAGAACTAAGAATAATTCAATGCTTGCAGCAGATGCATACAACGCAGGCAATTTCACGATTTCCTACGACAATATTTCTGGAATCTCAATTTGTTTCCATTTTGGGCTCGCACACAGTTTAGAAAAAAAAATTATCAGTATTATTTGTTCAGTAATACATTACTCACATTACAGTAAATATGCAAATAAAAATATTTTTTTATTTAACTTTTTCCTATTTTACTAGACTGGGCAATAATATGTTGTTAACAGTGGTAAATGACGATTAATTATTTCAACGAATGAACTCAATACCCTAACTAACTTATACGAAATATTGTTCTCGTTCACAGGAATAATTTTACTTTTGAAATTCCTAAGTAACAGAAAAGGAAAGGCACATTATTATACAAATAAAAATACTCAAATATAAAACGTAGATTTTGCGGTAACTGCAATCGATTTCATATAGAATTATACTGAAACGCTAAAAAATCTATGTACATGGTTAATAGTTATTACGGTGTACAGATGAAAGTTAATTAATTAAGATAATCTTATGCAGAACAATAGAACAAATTAATCTTATTTACGTTTTTTCTGCAGATAGAAGATGCCATGTTCATATTCAAATGATTCCTTTACTAACAGCAAAACAAGCTACTCCAGTCACTGAAACGCTGATTGCCAATAACTCATTTAACTCCGGGCAACCGACAGGCGAGTTAGTTAAATGCACTGTCAATCAGAGTCTTTGAACTACGTAATTCCGTGTGGAATCGAGTTACTTGAGCAATCAGTAGCCTTTCAAAGGCATTTACATGCGCTAGACTCTGATTTATCAGAGACCTGGAATATACAACGCATACTCAACACGAGCTACCCCGCAAGATAGGCACACAACTCTACAATGGAGTACGTGATTCCCTGTATTAAGGAGAAGTGAAGTTTTATAATAAATTCTGTACCTTCATGACCGTTACTTTGGCATATTTTACTTTAATACATGCTGTAAGACGAACATTAACGGCGATATGTTATTTACGCACCGAACGTTAATATGGAAAATATACTGTTGTTAAAAATGTAACTTATCACTTTAATCAGTACAATTTCGTGTTGTGAATTCAATTATTTGCATGTAAAGAACGCAAAGTGCGACCAATTTAACGTTATTTAAATCTTTTCACGGGACTATTTTTGAAAACTTATTAGACAACTAAGTGGTCTACGTGCATTTATATTATCAGCTGTGAGGTACAATACAATAAATTTATACTTCTTCCAATTGAAATAAATTTAAGTTATGTGTGAATGATTTGTTCAGCAAGCTTATTATATGTATCATAAATAATCTGGCCAAGCATCTCTAATCAAATTTTGGTTAGTTATTTTCTTCAGAATATTGTGTAGTACAACATATTACTTTTTTATTTTTCAGACCATTGTAAATATTGAAATATCAGTGTTTTTTATTTAGTATGAACAATCTCAAGCCTACATAAAATTAATTACTCAAGTTGAATATATTTTGCTAACAATAACACTAGGCAGTAACACAAGTACTAACACGCCTAAACTTATCTACATAAGTAGCGTACCATAGTCGAAGTCTCGTGGTTTTAAGTACGTTTAAAATACTGAAACATGCGTTCGTTGATTACTCTTTTTATGCTGTTCAAATAGTTGTATTCTTGTGCATACAAACAATGATTATTACTTTTTTTCGGACTATAAAGATATGTCTGGTTTGTTGTGAGCCGAAATATAGGCCAGGCCCTTGTGACTTGAATACAAAAAACTAATCATCAACCGACGATTGTCGAAGTATTCCTCCTACGTCAGATAACTTATCAACAAAACAATTCATGTTACAATTAAGTATCAACGAAATTAAATCATGCGTCTGTAATAACCCATGTAATTTACAAATTTTATTATTTAGCATGTTGAGAAGTTAAATGTAATAATGAGAGTTATATTAAGAATACGGCAATTCTGAAACACGTCACTCCATCATTCGTATTGCGTGTTCTGGCGTTTTAATTTAGGAATTTGTGGTGTTGGGGGGTGGGGGTTGAGATTGCAAGTTACTTCAGGCGTAATTGGCAAAATATGGTACTAGAATTTTAACATAGGACTTATACTGGATGTTACAAAAAAGTACGGCCTAACTTTCAGGATACATTCCACACACACACAGAGAAAGAAAATATGTGATATGGACATATGTCCAGAAACGTTTAATTACCATGGTAGAGCTCAATTCCTTACTTCTCGTTACATGTCAACGCAATGCAGTCACAATAACCTTCCGTCACGTCGGCCACCTGGTGGTGATCCTAGGAAGTAACGTACATTCTAACGAAACATTCCATTGGGTAACTGGAACAGTGCCTGTACAAAATGTTTTTTACGAAGACATTTAAGGTTTGAGGGGAGGGGAACGGGAGATCCGGCACGATTGCTACACGTGACAATACGAGGGCCGTCCCCGCCGGAAATCGAGACTAAGGGCCGTATCTATAACCGGCTTTCGAATGACAACCAAATGCTCACCAATGCTTTCTCTATGGGGATAGCAGTTGGTTGTCATTCGAAAGCCGTTTATAGATACGGCCCTAAATCGCCTTTGGTCGAAGAGAGTGGTGGGTGCGCTAACTGTGGCTCCTTATTTCTGTCAGAGGTAAATTACTGAAAAACCTACCCCTAATTTAGGAACAATTTTGACAGCTATATTAATTGTAAGTATCCCACTGATAGTTTTTTTTAGCTGCCCTTGGTTTCATAACTCGCAAAGTCTTCGTTTGATCTTTAACTAGTGGACTACTTTTAAAAGTTTCTTTCTTGCTGTCATGTATGGTAGGAAGGGTAAGTCGAACTAGAGAGCAAAGCTTATGAATAACCCTTACTTGTGTACAAACCTCAAAGGGTAAAGAAAACTCCAAACCAGTCTTTGTAACAGGCGTGTGCGACGTATTGCATTAACAAAACCTCTGAACATTTGGCCAGCGTGTAGCACTGCTTGGTACCACGTGGTTACAAGAGCCAACTCTCGCTTGATCGATACCTCTCAGACGATTCTGACAGCAGTGCAGCCTGGATAAATTGACGGCTTTCCCAATAGGAGGTCGTTCCACTATATACAATAGTCAACTATTTCCATTCAAAAGTGTTTATACAGAAGATTTTTTTCGTCCTATAGTTAAAATATAATTAAAACTAGATAACATGATACTGTTCAAGCCAGATGAACAATATGTTCTGAAATTGTTTGTCACTGTACGTTAAACAATTTGAGTGTCACCAATTTATAGCATACAGAAAAACGCACTCCTAAGTTTATCATTTTCAATTTATTAAGGTAGCTGCTTTCCCTGAAGCTGTTTTATGCCTTGGAAGCTGTAAGGGTGATAAGGGTTACATTGACGCGTCCGCCTACTGCATTACTGATCCTACAAGCAAGCACAAAACTGGCGCGCAGTGCTTTCGCTGTGCCACTACGACATTGGGACTTTTAATTTGATTTATTTTATTGGGTATATGTCTTGTCGACAACGAGGTTGTTAGAGACGAATGCATTCAACTGTACCAGTTGACAGGAACTGTGAAAGGAATTGGCCAAGGCTTACGTTAACCCAGAGTTAACCTGGAGCGATTTATGGAAACTATGAAAAAAAAAAAAAACAGGATGGCTGGAGTTGAACACGTGTCTTTCCAAACGAGAGTCCAATGTGCTGCTGTTACGTTATGTTGCTTGGAATGAGACTTAAGGCAGTGAATCTGCCTTTTTATTTACGTAAGGTCTGTACGAAATTACGTTGTGTATCATTCGATTTTTATCGTAATTATATCGACAGTGGATTTTGGGATGTTCGTGTACGAGAAAGCCGTGTTTTTAGACATTCTGGTGGGATATAAAAATGTAATGCGCACACGGAAAAAAATTGTTTTGTGTTAGCTACAAAAAATTTTGTGGGGATTTACCCTGCAAAATTTATTTTGTGGTCACCACATAAACATTTTGTCGAAACCAATAAAATATTGTAGCCACCACAAAATAATTTTATGGTTACTACACAATAATTTTGCAAAGAAAACTTCCTACAAAAATTTTCTTTCTGTCCATGACGTTTTTGAAAAAAAAAAAAAATTCTAGAATGTGTTTATTTTCGTTAGAAGGCACACTATGAACACACATAATTATTTTTAAAATAAAGGGTGAATATTAACGCACTGCAACGCAATCATAAATGCAGGTTCTGTAAACTACGTATTTATACTTTAATTGTGTAATAGTTCTCCAAATTAAAATACGAAACATGGTAGGTCACAGCAGACGAAAATATGTAGTTCATGTTAATCTTCCAGTAATAGAAAATAATAAATATGTAATAACGTCTTGTAAGCTGTGTTTATTTATATTATACGAACATTAGTACAAATGATAAATTAGTCTTGCACTACGCTGTCTCAATGTTTTCACAGGAAGTACGGCAATTTATTAGTCAGAACACTCCCCTTAGTTTAGTAAGATCAGGAAGTACCCTTGGTAGTGTTGTCGCGATAACGTAAGTTGGTAACAATGTGAACATTGGTCACTTTATCTGGTTCGCTCGATTACTTTAGGTTAGCCAGATTAAAATTAACGTTTTAAAAATATTCTTGTTAGTATGAATAAGACCCAAATAATTTTTGCATTTATTATGTATCTTACAATTTTCGACGACTGCAGCAAGACAGTTTTAATAATTTTTTATGTCATGAAACAAAAGAAATCAATAAAATTGTACACAGTGTAAAATAGCACATCACAATAAATTTCCTATCATCATGACATTAAAAGAAAATCAATTTCTCATTGCCTAAACCACATCTTTCAACTTCTCAAGTTGGTCATATTCGTATTGGGCATTCTTGTTCGACGATATATTTTGAAAACCGTACATACATGTTCACGTCCATTGTGGTTTTAATTTTTTTTTTTTAGTGTTTATATATTCTTTCGTGCCTATTCGCATGTATCCACTTCCAGGTCCAGCTAACCTATAATTCTCGTGCGGGGTAGTAATTTGTTCATCGAGCTGGTGGTCGAGTTATCTGTATCAACTTTCTGGATGTGCGTCAGCTTAATATTGATCACTCAATAACACAATTTTTTAATCATTTGTCTCTGTTTAGGCAGAATTGTTGATTTTTGAAAATGCTTAAAATATCCTCTAGCTGTAACAACTTGTAAATAAATAACTACTGTTTTATATATGAGTAAAATTAAGGCTTTCTTTTTAACAGAATATTATATCATGAGTAATTAGCCAATCAAGCTTTAAAGTAAATTGTGTTATTAATTTATATAAATACACAATCACTTAGTTACTAATACTTTAAATTTGTAAAAAAAAAAAAAAAAACTTTTAGAACGGTTTATAAACTGTAAAATTTGCTACATAATAAATTTTGTACTGAAATACGTTGTATAATGGTGTCACAAAAATGATTGCTAAACTGAATTTTTTTTTTTCCATTTAATATATGTTTTGGATAAATCTGACGAAAACTTATGGGCAATAATATGTACTATTTTGTGATTCATGGCACTACACAAGACAAATTTTGCAGTACAAAGTCTGAAATGGACATCTCAGGTTCATTTTAGAGCTAAAAATATCTTGCATTGTGCAACAAATCACAAAATATTAAAAATTATTGTCCATAAGTTGCTGTCAAATTCATTCAAATTTATATGAAGCAACAGTTCAATTTAATACTGTCTTCAACAGTCGCTCGTGTATAACGAGGGTAAGGTTAGTGTAGGCCTATTACATTTTGAAAGCTCAATGCGATAAGTTTCGCAAGGGACAATTGAGTAATCGAGTTCCAAAACTAGTCTTGTCCATCATCAAGGAAAAATGAGTTGTTAACTGTTTTGTGTAGCTTTTAAATGTGTGCTAAAGTTGACGAGATGATAGTTTCCAAAACTTGCCTTATTCAATAACAGACACACTTTCAAAAACTGTTTTGGCCATGTCACAATGGGCTTGCAAATTGTCTCCATTTTCTCAAATTTAGTGAAAGTGGACAAGAGGAGTTTTGGAACAGGAATATTCAATTTGAGACTACAGTTACGCTGGTGTCAGTAAGACGTGAAATTAATGCTAATTTTAAGGAAAGTAAGTTATCATCCATAAATTGTATCCATAAGCGACAACATAAATTTTACCCCCTACAAAAATCAGCACAAATATAGGCCAAAATTGTGCCTTACAAAAATTAGACATAAAACATACTTTTATCTTCATAACCCATAAACAAATTAACGTTGGCTGGTGAAAAAATCAGGACTTTCTACAATGCGAGTCGTGACCTGGAAATATTTTCTCGAATACTGGGCCAAGTGACTAGGCGACTTCTCCTTGTCCTCCCGCGTTATCGGATTCCTCGTTGTCCGCTCGCAAAGCGGATCAGATTTACGGCTTTGCCGTAACTTCCAGCTCCCATGTGTGTATGTGCAGTGCTGTCGGCGGGTGAAGAGGAAGTGTTAAGGGGCTCAGCTGTAAATGCCCGGCAACAGTACTGTCTTTGCATGTAAACTGACTGTCACCTGCGTTTATTCAGAGTGCAGTCCTGTGTTCGGCTCAGCAAGGCTTTCTCTTTTCGCAGCAGAAGAAACAGATCTCTAGACGGAATGCTCGACTCGTAACCGATTTACGCATATACAACAGTATGCAACAACAAGATTGAAAGGAAGACCAATGGGCTACTTTCCACTCTCCATTTCTTTATTACGTGCATTCATATGCAGACCCATATTCTAGAAAATACATAATGGGTGACAGTCTATTACTATGAATAAATTATTCCCCACAGGTTTTCGTAGTTTTCTTATTGTTTCATTTGTTGAAACCTTTTATAGCAAATATATTGAAAACTACAGAATACTTCAGTGAAATAAAATCATTTTCTTAGTAAGGAAAATTCACGAATTGGAAATGTAAAGCATTAACTTTACCTACCTGGAGAAACAAACATTTGATTATATTTTGTAATTATGAATTTATCTACATGTACAGAGCTCACCAAAATCACTCAAAACTTTGAAACATCGAATAAATTTGGTGCTTTTGAACCGAGTACCCTAAGTGTGTTACACTGGTGGTAATTTCACTGCCTCATGATTAGGTCCTAACATGTTGATTGCATTTTTTGTACGAGTATTTATTTTTCGTTGTTAACCAGAGGAACTTATAAAAACTGTCCATAATTTTCTCAAAGTGTTTGTATAACATGATACTATTGAATATGAAATTAACTTCTGTAGAACAACAGAGCGAAATTGAAAGAAAAAATGTAATTATATGTATTACTCAGTTAAAGAATTGGTACACTGGCTGCTGTACACATATACTGCGCAATATAAATTGGTGCCTTGCTTACTTTAAAAGTTGACATAAAAATCACATATAGACTAACGTCATATTAAATCGTTGATATGTGATGACATCTTAGTTAAACAATTATAGTTCAAATTACATATTGAATTATTTAAAAAAATGTACAGAAAATACGAAATAATAAATTTTATGTGCTAACCACACCTCATCATAGTCTCTTTATTTTGATCAACATTTACACGACAGATTAGTCACCAGTGAAAAACCTTGTAACATACAAATTCAGATGATGTTAATTTCTTTAACAGGACATTGGTCGTACATTAAGCTATAATATAATTTAAGATTTACAATTTTTCGTACATCAGTTTGCAATATAATCCCATCTAATTGCTTTTCTGTTTTGGTGAGCAAATGTGTTACAAAAATTGAGGAGCAAACAGTCAAAACCCGACATCTTCAAATATCCGAAAATGAGTTGAACACTCTTTTTCAGAATAGACTACACGAGCTACACAAGAGAATAAACACAGATTCCACACACTAAATAAATGTCACATTGAAAAAGCGTAATGTTTGTCTCCGCTATAACATAATACGAATTCTCTTACTTTCCTTTACAACTCGATAAGGTGGACGTGTCTGGTTTTGAAAATGTGCTCCTCAATTACAATCGTTTATCATAATATCTTTCTTTGAATTCACATATACAAAATTTCCAAATCAGAATTTTTTCATTAAAAAATAATTTCTCTACAAAAGTGTTTCCTCATAAAAATCCCAAAAAATAATTTTATTGAACTTGTTTACATTGATGTATGTATAATTTTTAGAATGAATATTAAGATTAATGCCAAGTGCTTGTTCATGATCAAACCCTTGTGAAGAAATACAGTTTTGTTTGCACAGTTTGCAATAATTTTACTGGTCCGAGGGCTTAAAGTTCGAGAGCATCAATGAATGAATAGAACGCTTACTGCTGTATGCAGTTAGCTTAATTGGAATGCAATCGTCTCAATAGGGACGTACTAAAGTAGTATTTTCGGCCTCCATATTGTCACTACACACACACACAATAAACACGCTAACTCACACGAACTCAACATGTAAATAATAGTGCAGTCCTTCTCATGTACAATCGTTCGATAAATATCTTAATGACTTGTTTAAAAACATTTTCAAATTTTGAAACACTTCATCGGATTCTGGAGATAAATATCACTTTTCATAAAATGTAATGGGAGTAACGAAATGTTATTCTGAATTTAAATACTCTAGGAAATAAAACAATCGACTACTGCAGAACATTCCTCCATTTTTGTGGCTAACGTAGTGGCTCTTATACCTGTTTGAAACAATACCATTTGAGTATGCTTGTCAACAAATTTTGAAAAGAAGTTATCAAGATATATGTTTGTGTGTGTGTATGAGTGAAGACAACTGTAAATTTCTGTAATGCAGAAATGTCTACAACGAAAATAGGTTTTTGAAAATAAAGTAGGTAATTGATTTATATGCAAAGAACAGAAACATTGAAATTTATTCAGTTTTATTTTTTGAATTTAATAGCCAGTGTTGTATTTTATCCTGTGTCTTATACAAAGCCTTTACGGCTACTTAGGGAACTATCTATGTGGGGTCATAAAACTGTACAAATATTTTAACTTAATTATGTCTTTATGGTTATGCATTCTTATATACTGCTACATTTCACTAATTTGTTGCACAAGAAAAATCGTATTCTACAAGTGTTAAGTTAAAATTTATTATGTACAAAATTTGACAATTTCCTTCATTTACGTGTTAGTTTGTATTGGAAATGAAAATTTAATAAAGTAATTACCTACCTATAACGTTTTGATTTTGTACGAATATTTGGAAAGAGACGTGAAGGATGTTTAACGAAAGTCGTGAGAATTCTTTTGATAAAACGCTTAACAATTGTAAAACGTGGCACTCGGAATTAGGAAAACAGAAAATGTAATCTCAAACTTTTCAACGAATTGTTTTGGTTTCAGCGTTGTTCTGACTCGCTTGTTCGCTCCTACAGCCATAGCCGAAAGTCTTGTGATAAAAATATTGGTGTATTATTTTAGGTTTAGACGTCTCCTCAACATCACACCATTCTGCCCTACGTGTTATTATTAATTATGCAGAAACCTGCCTCTACTACGAAGTCGCCAAAACGTAAATACATGGCTTTGTGTCTCTTAATCAGCCTTTTGGTATTATGAACATTTTAAAATTTCGTTTAGATTTAAAACGTTCTAAGACATTTTCTAATATGTCTTGCCTGATAAAAAGAGTTATTAGTAAGTAAACACTAAAATCTTCACAATGGTATGTTCTTAATGCGAATTATTAAGAGAAGACCTCGAGGGTAAGGCAGATGCTAGTTGGGTGACTTACACTTAAAAGATTATGAAGCAAGTAGTATACGAACAAGAGTAGGACTTAGAGTCTAAGGGCCGTATCTATAAACGGCTTTCGAATGACAACCAACTGCTATCCCCATAGAGAAAGCATTGGCGAGCAGTTGGTTGTCATTCGAAAGCCGTTTATAGATAAGTGTTTCAAGGTTCCGATCGCGCTTGACGCATTACAGTATCACTACAGTTAGATATGTAACAGTATGATACTATTGATCGTGTTAACAGTCCTATGACCGACCTACAGGTGCCAGAATGTACTTCTCTCTCTAACCTACATGACGCCTTAGAGGCCGTTCGACCTCCTGGACGTGGAGTTTTCCCCCACAAAAGCGGAATTGGGTCAACCCCATATGTGGGGGAGGTTGTCTCTCGCTCTCTCTGTTGTCCTCTCGGCTCGGTCTCGCGAATCCTCCAATTTTACACAACACTGGCTGCATATTTGCGCAGGACACATATTACAGAAACAAGATTTCCTCCAAATTTTCAGTTGTTACAAGGTACCAACAGTCACGGGATCGAAAGCTAAAGGAACTAAGGTTAAATGATTTTAAGTAAAAATAACAAAAAATAACGACATTATACAAGTCGGAAAAGGCACCAATTTGGAATGTTAAGGCCCTATTTTCTAATAACTTAAACTGATAGAACTGAAACCATTTACCCTTTGTGTGAGGTACATTAATATATTTTATATGTCAAACACAATATCACGACTAATATTTTCTGTGGAAATTTTTTCTTCTCCTGTACCCCCAACATCACAACTTTCATGGCAGGTTGCGGGCCCGTTAAGGAGACTGAGCACCGAAGTTCTAAATAGGTAACTTTTAGCCTTATTCACTGTTTTCCCCGTTAAAGACATTCAGTAGGACGACAGTGAAACATAGTGTATGTTGTTATTTTCGTTTAATTTACATAAGTTTATGATTATTTAGAATTATTTAAATATGAGATATAATTATTTCCCAAACTTCCGATGGGCTCTGAAAAAATGGAAAAAACTGTAAAATACTCTGTTACAGTCAAACGAACTTTGAGCTACTTTTGAACAAAACCACGATACAGATTGAGGCACTTGCTAGGGTGCACCAACCTTCCAATACCATCTGCAAAGAAAGTTGCCACCTGCTTATTCAACTAAGTTGAATAAGTATGTGTCTGTTAAAGCCTCGTCTTCCCACCCCCATTTTTACTGTCGGGAAAAGGTGAAAGTTACACAGTGCCAAATCTGAGTTGTAACCCTGCCTCAACAGATATGTTGATTTGGCTGCTGAACTTGGTTGGAGCGAAGTAGGTATACAACAGTGCAGTGCTTATGGGACATTCCACGAAGATACGAAGCTGCTGTCACGACATACTGTGCCCAAAATATACAAATTGACAAGGTTGAATAGGCACATGGCAACATTCTTCGCAGAGGGTATTATAAATCTGGTGCACTGGTACGACAAGTTTTTCAATCTTCTTGGTGAATATGTCGAAACATATATGAATAATGTACCTATATTTTGAAAGTACATGCGGTTTAAAATTATTCTTTCTTTTTACTGCCCATTTTAGGTTGAAATGAATAACCGTCGTATAAAGGAATTTTGGGAAGCCTAAGTACAGAGCTGCATTTAATAATAGCCTGCATGTAACTTTCGACAAAAAGGAGTTTCATTCAACAGTTATTCTATCGAGACGTGGTGTTGTACAACCTCTATGAGCTAGGGAAATTAATATTTTATTTTTTAAAATAGTTTTCATTAATAAGTTCGACGTTATGTGGCACAGTTGTTTGTAGCTCCGATCTATTGCTCGGGAGGTTCTGGGCTCAAATTCCGTTAAAGGCTGTTCAGGTCTGACACATAAAAACTGCATGGAAGATGAAATTAGCGCGGTTTGGACGAAGTCATTCTGAAGTAGTGAAAATGGATCTTTAATACTACAGTTTACTAAAATAAAGCATCGGTGAATTCACACACGTTTCGCAAAATGTAACGTACAATAACTGTAGAGACATGCAAAATTCGCGTTACAATTTGGCAGCAGACTAAACTTCACTTTCCTATACATAACAGAGCATTGTCTGTGATTCAATTGACCACAAACTTTTATGTGTTGTCATTTACATATGTTACGTCTTTACAGAGATTCGCCTCTACAGTGTAAGCATTCTCCGCGGCAAGTCACGACAATGTAAGCCAGCGGGAAAAGTCGATCGAGCCTATAGTCACTTGCAGTCTAGTCAGCTGTCAGAAAATAACGCGAATTTTGGATGCCTCTAACAATAAGAGAACAACAATGATATAAATTTGACACATAAAATACTGTTAACATTAAACATAATAATATCTCCGAACAGATACCCCTCTTCATCATTCGATGTTTTATGCTAGTTTATGTGAAAATTGAATTTTACATTAGTCTGATAATTACTATAAATAATGCTGCAAATAAAATCTCAAGAAATAAGCAAACAACGCGAATTTCGAATTCATAAGACTGTGTGATTTGTTTGTTATGAATTTGCCATGCAAACCACGAGCATAATTGTGAAGGATATCATATTTTACATTTAACATTACGGAGTCAGTCCAAACGGAACCCTGTAGCGCTTCAACGAGGAGCTGGTACATATATGTGATGCTTCCAGCAGGTCCTCGATCACTAGACGTACCATAGGTATAGTTACCTGATCTGTTTCGTCTTACGGAGAAACAGGGAACTCGAATATATCCCCAATTATTGTGCCAAGTATTGCGAACATGCAGACGTACTGACTAGAGCAACTTCGCTAATACGATGTGACAAATATATTTTTGTGTACGATCCTGCAGCAGCTGTGGTTCGCTTAGAGGAAATTGTGAGATAAAGTGAGGATAATGCGTTGACCACATAGCAGTGACGTTTTCTGCTAGTGAGTTAAGAAGCAGTAGCAAGAACCACTGACACAAAGAACTTCCGACATTGTCAATGAGGCCTGCAACTTATGCAAAGAATAAGTTAAATTTGTACCGAGCTAGACGGCGCTGTAGCACAGTTCGTAAAAAATACAGTACATCATGCAATCCTGCTAAATTGGCAACCCCCTATATGCGAGTACGATGCTAGTTGCAGATGTTGTTAATCTCTATCTATATATATAACAAGTAGATCTATACAGAACTAATCAGCCTACTTTCCTTTAGTGTATATTTTGATAACAGAAATGTTTGCTCAAGGGCTGTAGGGGGATGAGTTATCCTAGGGTTTTAGAACACACAGAAAAGAATGCCAACGAAAGCAATATGATAAAAAACTCAAAAATTAGTAAACATACTGCAACATTTAAATTTTGTGTATAATTATTTACTTGCTTATATAATGTTAAGAACATCTCTGGTGGTTAAACTTGAAATTTGTTGAACAGCAGTATTTTATATATGAGAAATTTATATGAATTTTTACTGAATGATATAAAATATACCAACATGGATTTTCGCTACTTATCATCACTGTCATCTACTAACCAACTAACTCAGATTATCTTTCAATAATTCTAATTGTTGGTCATACAGTA
>PNEQ01040168.1:0-44208 GCA_003012365.1 Medauroidea extradentata | reverse complement strand
TCTTTTTTTTTTTTTTTTTTTTATAAAAGTGTTTTATTTTACTTTTCATGGCGGAAATGAACAGCACGTGGTACATTAAGGTCTCCATCTCCGAAGTGTTCCACTATGGAGTTCAAATAAAGGATTGAGGTTATATTACTCTTCATTGGGTCAATAACTCAAACAAAAATTAGCCTGTTGTGCGTGAAATTTCTTATGGAATATTGTAACGGAAGAATTAAAACAAAAATACAGCTTGTACGCAAAACTTTTTCGAGATTCTAGTTTTAATGTTACATTTTATGTGACTGTTATTAAAATTTACAGTTTTAAAGGACTTTCTATTTGGGTACTCTTTGACGGATTTAAAGTAAAATTATTTGCATATAAGTTACCTTTAAGTTGATCCACAAAGAATGAATTTCTTTAACAAATGGTGACTCACTTAAACTATTTGCAAGAATATTATGTAGATTGCTTATAGGCTGGTTGCCTACTTAAAAAGTACGGGCGGCCAGGTAAATTACACTATTTTATGAAGTCAGGACAATGATAAAAACTGGTTTTAACCGGTCAAACATGGTTTTACGCAGTCGAAACTCTCCAAAATCTAACCTTTTTATTTTTGTGCAGTTTTTCTTTTTTGAGAATATGTTGTACGCAGAATCAATTTAAGCAGGATAACCCAAAACTATTAAACAAAACTTTAATTTGTTGTTTTTTTCTTTAAAATTTCCCTTGGCTTTTTCCTCGCTAATAGAATTCCCTGAATTTTCCAGGTTTTACAGAAGAGTAGTTGGACACCCTCAATCATTTTTAAGGTAAAATTGGCAGAAAAAAGAAAAGTTGTTAGAGGAAAATATGGCAGCAGAATGAAAAATGTGGTTGTAGAAAAGGAATTGTAACATAAAGAGGAAATATATTACATAGTTTTTAGGCGTGGGAGTTCATCAGTAAGTAATTTAATTGTTTGTAACCATGTGGGCAAAAATGGTGAAAACTTAAAGTCCAGCACGGTTAACCTTGCCAAAAACATTCGTTCTAACCTATCTGTGATGAAAACCTCGCTCACCCTGCTGGTGGAATGTTACAACATTTTATGTTGCCCAGTTTATGTTGACCGAACACATTCACCGCACCACCGGTTTTTTTGTCCATCTTGGCGCAGTTCACATTGCCAACAGTTCTTGCATAGGTGTTTTTTTTTAAATCCTTAAAAAATATGAGCAAATAAGTAGGCTACTGTCATTCTCAAAAAATATTTATAAGGACATAATTTAAAATAGTTTTATACGTTTCGATCCCTGTAGCAGTAGGTTTTTCACCTTGTACGATAAAAAGTTCGTTTGAAAGTGATATCGTGAGAGGCGTGAATAAGCCACGGCGATTATAATATTTGAATCCTTGTTCTTGCTGGCGCCAGAACTGCCATGTAGGCAGTCACCTTAATGGGGTGAGATACGTAAACCATCACTGCAAACGTTCATTTAAAATTGCATCGAATTTTAAAGCCGATAGGGAAAAGTAGAAAAAATAAGTCCTAGAAAAGTTTTACATTTTATGGTATGGTGTTTGCCACTGTGAAACATTCCAATAACGTAAAATCTTCGCCGCAATTGGCATAAAAGATTACGGCGTCATGACTAGATCGCCATAAACCGTCATACTAACAACTGGTTTGATAACAATCCTGAAGAAAAGAACACCATTACTTGTGCTTTATTTTATGTTCACTTTCATGTAACTGTAAATTTCCGTAACCCTTTTTTAGCGTCATCTTGTACACTACGCCGGTTAATCAATAAACCAATGAACAGACACGCCAACGACTGCAAAGCGAAAAGAAACAGGAACCCAGTAGTAACCGCCAATTTTAAAGGTTTACCAACATTCGCCTGAAAATTTCTTACGGACTCTTTAAGTCGCTAGAATTTCGAAGGAAAGCTGGTATGGCAATTTAAATATATGAAAATATTGCAAGTGAACGAAAAGAAAATTAAAATTTCACACATATGTTGACTGTACGGTTAATTTTCCCTTTCACCCAAATGTAGGTTTAGTCTTGATTTTCCTCTGTTATGGGATGTTTCCCTCAATCTGGCGAGACTGCCGAGAGCATACTAGTTATATGTACACCGGCTCGCATGTCGCTGGTGGAAGCAAATATTTACCTTCTTAATGAGATGCGGTATGCATGGTGCCGTGTAATCCCATTAGTTCGTTAGAAGGGTAATGAGTGTAGCATCTAATCTCTCGTCGTAGTGCACGAGTAACAAAGCTCGTTGATTGCTACTGGCAGAAGATTACGAGGCGGCTGGGTCAGTTCGGATAATCTCTGCTGAGCGGAGCTGTGGATCGCAACTTGATAAACGGCTTATCAGCATATCGAAATTGGACGGACCCAGCCTTGAGCCCACACAGTAATTTATTTTGGGATACCTACTCGGTGCCGCAATAAAATATTCGTTTAAATGTGAGTCACTGCAAAGTTACCATGACTCTTAAGAAAAATTTTGTTTGCAAGTTACAGTAATGGTTACACAAAAATTGTCTTTAGATAATTTATGTGAAATCTTCGTGGTAAAGGTAGTTGTGAAATTTTCAATACGAACTATGTTAAATTTACTATCTTTGATGCATGTAAGCTTATATTATTTTCAAAGAAAGCTTTTTTTATATATAAGAAATGATGTGCCACAACACAAAAATTTGTTTTGCTGTAAGGCAATATTTCTTTCTGGCAAGCTAAATACCTTTGCAGCGGATCATTTTTAAAGAAAAAAAGACCAAGTAAGAAATAAAAATATTTGCAGAAAAATAAGGTCCCAGGAAAATCTGTTTGTAGCGGGTTTATTGCACGCAGTAAACTTCAAACTAAAATATCTCGGTTTGGTTGAACTGTGTGTTGATTCGCTTCAGTTTGACTCTTGGTTCGTGGACGAAGTTATACAGAAAAGAACCGACCCACGAAGTTATTTATTTTGATATCACCACACAAGGAGGAAGGACCTTTATCCTAGAGAAAGAACAAGTATTAAATCACAATATTTGAATAAAATTGAGCCCAGTTAGCGGTGTATACACGGTTTTTATTTTTAAGACCACCCGACTTACACTGAAAGAAACATTTTGTTGAGAGTCGTCCTTGCAAAACTATTTTTTTAGTAACCGCAAAATAATTTTGTGGTGGCGACGACACTATTTTAGTGGTGTTAACAAAATGTTTTTGTGGTGACCAAAAAATAAGTATTGCAGGGTAAATATCCACAAATATATATATATATATGTATATATATATATATATATATATTTTTTTTTTTTTTTGATGGTCGCATGAAAGGACGTGTTTCGCGCGCTTCAGGCTAGGCGCAACTCGCCTCTATGGACACTCAGTAATGACCCTATCATTTTGTGATGTGTTAAATGTAAAGTTGTATTGTACATGTCTATATCTCTTGAAAAATTCTGCGCCAAAATCTTCATGCCAACAAAGGACCACAAAACCACAAATTTACCCAATTTTCTGTCATTAGAAAATACACACGTGTAACTAACTTCGAATGCTATTTCTATCCAGACATAACTCATGCGCGTTGAGAAGTTTTCGAATAATCTTGTAACGGTCAAATATCTACACCGCTTGGCAGCCTATGAGACAAACAGCCTCCCTACCTGCTCTTCAAATGCGTTGCAGCAAGTTACGGCTATTATTTTTTTGGTGAAGCTGTTCAACACACATTTCATTTGTATTTCTACGGCAAGAGCACACACTTCAATTTATGTCACTATAGTTTTAAAAATTCAGCACGTTTATTAGAAACATCATTTTTGGGCCACTCAAAATTGTATTTAAAAAATTGATTTTTCTGGACTGCCGTACGTGCAAACATAACCGTAGTCGAAAAAACACGTCTATAGGAACAATCGTTAGATTTTGAACTATGCTGCCCACAAATAAAATGTCACCGATTAAAGTCTCGTAGGAAAGAGAGTGATAGTAATGTGCTGCACCCCAGCCGAGTGGCTTGCGTGGAGATACGATAATGTATTACATACGTCGGCCAATGGCACTATTACCGCTCCTGCCTAACACACACAAACACAGCCTATCTAGAGAAGCCCCCTGAGTAGTTCAGTCAAGAATTTGAATAATAGCAACTCGCTGGAAGATATTCAAGCGCGGGCAGGTAGAGACTATGTAAGGCAATTCAGTATAACGCTTTACTATGCCACACGAAACAGTTACATACTCGGCTATACATTGGCAGCAAAACCTTTCTTTTCTCTTGAAGGAACTTCTACGGCTTAACCGAAGGTTGACCACGTTCGTCACATTGCGTACGGTCATGTAAACTGGCTGGGCACTTAAATCGCACACTACGCATAACATAAAAAAGTGAAAGCGTGTGCATAGTGACTGTTTACGCAATCTCATAAAGTTGTTCCACGGTCGTACATTCCATCATTAAAGAGGTATGGTAGAAAGATTGTTCCTGTGGGGATAAATTTATTTTAATAGCATGTCTAGCCGTAAATATCATTGCCCTCGGCAACGTATTAACATGCAACAAGCATGGCGTTTTTGCATGTTGTATTGTAAGCTATTGAGTTGTAGAAATAGTATTTAATTACTACTATACGGCCAGGCCACTAAGCCCCATTACCCCTGTTTAGGAGTTCAAAAGGGGTATCTTTCCACAATCATTAAAATTCCTCTGACGAACTAAAATATGCCGTGAGACAATATTTCAGTTAAGTTAAACCAGACATGCTCTGAAATGTCTCACGGAGCCTGGCGGTAAATGATCTTTTGCCAGGAAAGTGACAGTTCACAGACTGATGGTTCGTGGACAGGTAATGGTTGATATATAGAGAACTGGTGTTCGTTTTATTTAATTGTATGTGTTTATGTTGCTTATGTTAGAGCGTTTACATGACTTCGTAGACTTCCTGTAAGTTTGTCCTTGAATTCAAGGGAGTCATGTTTTATACAAGATTTTGTTTTTGAAAAATATGTTCCTGTTTTATATTCTTAATACGTGAAGGCCCAGCAACGCTAGTTGTGGGAAAGATGTTTCGGTGTGTCCACACGTCTTAGTCGAATATGCGTTCCGCCCGCATGTGTACGTCGACCTTCAACACATTTTTCGCAATGCAGGATGCATACTAAACTCGTGCGACATGTCGAATATGGCACGGAATACTCGTACGAGTATTTCTCATGCATGGCAGACCTCGTGCGTAGTCGTGTCCGGCACATAAAACAGTTCTGTTTTGTGCAGTGGCTATAGACATTGTGGGAAATCGCTATAGTCTTTTCTCTGTCGGGAGTATTCTCCAATTCGTCTTGTGTCGTACGCCTTGTGTGATTCGCTGATTATGGCATACCACGGTGTTTCCGTTTACAGCCGTAGCGCATTAGATGTAGCTTCGTCCCAGCCAAATTAAGAGATCCTCCAGTAACGGAAAAATAAATATGAAATGAATGAATTACACTCAATCCTAGTCAACTTTATCCGCGGTAAATCATCTCCATCAATGGCCTATACATATTGAATGTCAAGAATGCCCCTAGTGATCTTTCTCTGTTAGTCATGTGAAAAGGAAAAGTTTTACATTATTATACTGATTGGAGTAAATCGTAATATGTCAGCTGTGCGAATATGAATCTGGCGAGCCATATATATACACTGTAAAAAAACTTCCTAAAATGTCTAGGAAGTAATTAACCTAAACGTTGTATGAGACAGTTACCATACATCCGCCTTGTAAATATGCTAACTTTTACACTTGTTACAAGTTTAGTAACTTTAGTATACATTTGACTGTTTTATTAATAAAGGTTAGGAATGCTACCATGGATGTATGGGAAACTATTCTACTATACCTTGTTTCTTAGCGCTCCTATACGCACGTGCGGTAAACTTACAAACTTTTTTTTACAGTGTAGGCTGCTCGCGGGCAAGTGAGCAATTTGAATTTTCTGGTCATTCATTCCCTTTCAGCCAGTTAATATAATATTATTAATGGAGGTATTTAGCTGTTCAAAGGTGTTCACTTAACCGTGAACGGCCTACGATTGTCACTTTTTTGTTTCAATAGACAACCCGCCTATTGGTCGTGTGTTTGCGTGAGTGAGGCACGGCGCCAAGGGCGATGTTGACCGGCTCATCTAGTGCTGTATCGCCTCTACCGCAAGACACTGAAACGGCGTGCAGTTGTAACGTAGATCACTAGCCTGGCTCACACTTTCAGCGGTCACCCCATCGTTTTATTGGTGGAAAGTTTTAAAATCCAGTACACTTTTATACCATCGTTTTAACACAAACCCCGTGAGTATTTGTTAGTTGTAATCGATTGAAAAAGCCTCTTTTAGTCATTCTGAGGAGTTCCGAAATAATCTTTCTAATAAACGTGATATTATGAAACTACCATTGCACAATCTTTTGAAGCGTGTTTTTTTTTTTTTTTTTTTTAATCCACACATTAGAAACACGTTTAGAAGTTTCTTAGAGAAAAAAAAGTTCTGCTAGCACGCTGCAGCGCTGTTTACAAAGACCTGCGCTTCAAATGCATTGCAGCGAGTTGCGGCTATTAATTTGTTGACTATATTATTTAACCCACATTATATTTGTATATATACGAAAGAACACACACTTTAAACTATGTCACTATAGTTTCCAAAATTCGGCATCGTTTACGGTCCCCTAAAAACTGCCAAAAATGGGTTCTCCAGACTGCCGTATCTGGAAAAATAACAATCGGATTCTAGAAACACAACTATAGAAACAATCGTTACACTTTGAACTATGCTGGCCACAAATAAAATAATGTGGTCACCGCTTAGTCCCACACACACAAAAACAGCCCAACTAGGGAGGCCCACAACTTCCAGATAGTAAATGAAAATGACTTAGTAAAACATTGTAAAATTCCAATCGTATTTCTTTCTAAAATATTTCGAACACACTGCGTTCAGTTATTACTTCCTTGTGTTTTTTTATTGTGTTCGGTTTACATTTTTGTACATCAATCGACCAGTATCGTCTGGCGACTGTAGCTTACCCTTCTATGCATGGTAACAAGGAGTAGATAGAGCTGTCACTCTCGTAACTTATTGAACACTTCAAAACTTTACTCGGGTTACTTTCCGAACGTCTCAAGCTGTAATTTTTCCATGTATATTCAAACCTCTGTCCTTACTAGCTTTATTGAGGCTAGTTACGGTATGTTCCACCATAGAATTAATGTTATAATTAGAGAAATGAAAAATGCACGTGTTGGCTGGCCTGTAGACCAGCCTCAGAGAATATCGGTGAACTCTAGCAGACAACTGCTCATTGGCTGCTAGCTCGTACAGCGATACCACGTGATTGATTGATGTGATAGGGTTTTACGGCCTTTTGAGGTAGAAGTTCAGTGGAAATTTTAATTATTTTTATTATATTTATATGTGAGGTGGTTTGATTTGTAGGCATACGTTGCGACTATTTTTTGCTGTAATGAGAATTCTTTAGCTTTCGTAGTTTTTGTATGATGTCATGTTTAAGTCGAAATTTGTACGAAACGATTTTATACAAGAAAGGAAAACCAACGTACCAAAATAATAAAAAAAAATCACACTGAAGAACACTTGTCACGAACTACGCAAAGATATGTATAAAAACCACATTGATAGGTTTTTTATGTACACACACACACACACACACATATATATATATATATATATATATATATATATATATATATATATATATATAATTTTCAAAAAGTTAGCAATTTTTTACTTTAAATTTAATATTTTAAATTGTAATAACATTTTCAGTAAACTGCCTCATTAACGAGTTCCTAAGAGCTGATGGGGATGAAATCCATGCCTGAGAAGGGATTTGAACCCAGGACCTCTGCCACCGTAGACCAGCGCCTAACAGACTGCGCTACGGAGGTCGGCTCAAATTATTGGGAGTACATTCGGTTTCTTTGTTGTTACTGGCCGATAAGGCGCCGCGAATGTGTAGTGCTCAGACCGTGCTCTTCCCACCAAAGCAATCCGGGTTCCAACCCCAAATTTTCGCATGTGGGAATTATGTCCGAAGATGTCGCTGGCCGGCGAGATTTCTTGGGGATCTCCCGTTTACCCCACCTCCATCATTCCGATATTTCTCCGCTCTAGTACTTCATTTCACGTCATCCTTCGGAGTATGTAGATCGACTACGGGTTCCTATTAATAAACTGTGTATTCGGTTTACGATATCCTGGCCCGTGTGTGTCCTCACACGATATATTTTATTTATAGGCTCGACGCCCTGTAGTGTCCTGTAAGTCTGGGGCCTATTACGAGTGTCACACAAACTTCCAATTGTTTCAATCCTAGTTTGTGCTCAAAAGAATATCTCAAATGTTAAGGCCCAGTTGACATTTTTTTTACATCATTTCAGATTGTTTTATGTATCACGATAAAAAATAAATATTTTACGTGTTAGCGGAATTGTTGTTGACCTTTGTCTGACGCAACATGTCTGAGGTAGCCTGTCAGTTGTTCGCAGCCTTTGTCCTTGTGCGTACGTCTGTTGCGTATAACCAGGGCTCGGAGATTCCTAGTAGGTGCGTGCTGAGAATCAAGATATCTGGCTGCAGTGTTGCCAAAAGTAAAAGTGTAGACATTGTCAGATACAACAAAAATCGCATTCCAAACAACGGGAAACATACTCTGCTCAATTCCTCATGGAATACTGTTATGATAAAATTATTTTTTTTACAATGTAACAGCAGTTACGTAATTAATAATCTATATTTGTAACGAAAATTTTGCTTACATAATTGCTACAAATATTATAACACATTAGTATTTGAGCAAACTGACCTCAATTATTAAAATATTTACCACTTTTAAAAATATTTTGCAAAAAAAAAAAAAAACAGGCGATGTCATCTACAGACGCAACTTGCGAATACTTTACCAACAATATTTGCAATGATTGTAAATGCATTTAAGGTAAGTTTTTCATTTTTCATGTAATTCCATGCAAGCACTGCATTATAAAAAAATTACAAATAAATACTTTCCGTAATAAGAAACATGAAAATTTGTTTTCTGAAAACAATAACCTTGACTTTGAGTGGTTTTCTATTTATCGAACACGTAAAGTCACAACTACTTGGCTTTAGCTTTGCCGACGAAGACGTGTGTTGAAAGTTATCGTGAAGTTAAATGTTAAGGCGGCCGCCTGGCTGGCGCTCGAAATGCGTGCAGTGTGTTAGGAGTTTTTTTTTTTCAGATACCAATAAACATGCGTCTATAGTATTTTTCTACAAAAAGAAATCTCACTTCAGACTACTTGTGAAGGACTTCTAATCCAACTGGCACATTGGAAGCATTATTTTAAAGCAATCAAACTGGACTGGAAACTGTTTTCTTTCAGACGGTTGTGGAACGGATTCGTTGAAATTTAGATCTGCTGGTACAGTGACGGGTTCAGTAACATTATAGGGAAACGCTCAGTTCCTCAGTTAAAACGTAACGGCGGAATACTGCGCGCACAGTTGAGACAGTTGACGTAGAGGCAATATCACAATACACACTCTAAATCTGAACTAGTGAATATTCACTGA
The DNA here is from genome assembly GCA_003012365.1 of Medauroidea extradentata. Classification (NCBI taxonomy): domain Eukaryota; kingdom Metazoa; phylum Arthropoda; class Insecta; order Phasmatodea; family Phasmatidae; genus Medauroidea; species Medauroidea extradentata. The sequence goes on along the minus strand of PNEQ01040168.1, from coordinate 34,616 downwards.
TTCACGCTAATGGATGGAGCAGTTTCAACAAATCGAATCTGTGAAAAACCGCTGTGAAATCGGAGACTATTCACCGATTCCGATAATGAGTGTCAACAATCCACAAGTTGATTAGTGAATAACCGCAGATTTTCCAGTATTTTTTCACTGAATCTATAAGAAAAAAACTGTTTTTGTAAACAACTGGAAAAAACTATGAATATTCACTGATTCTCTTGTGAGATGTTGGCACTCTTAAAGGAAATTAGTGAACATTTACTAATTAAACTGTTGACTATTTCCACTGATTCAAATTGTTTTTAAACTGCTTCATCCATCAGCTCGAATCGGTGAATATTCACTAATTCAGATTTAGAGTGCATGTGCCGGCCGGCGTTGCTCGCAGCACCTCATCGATTTTCGCCTCGTACATTCAAACATACACTTCACCAGTTTTAAATAGTGCAACCGCCTGCAGTCGTGTGACCAAGTTGGCAACGCTGCAATGGCCGGATGCTGTGTGCAGCCTGCACTGGCTTGTCTTCCCCTACCACCTCCTTTAACTCTCCTCCATTCTCTTTATCTTCCTTATTCAAGAGAAAGGAGGCAGCACGTTATTACAGCAGCAAGAAACATGCCTTCTGCGGCCGTAAAGATGATTACTGGCGGTGCGCGCAACAACAGCACAACTCCAGCTACAGAAACTGCTTGCGGCACGAGGCTCCTCCCTAGTTAGGCTGTGTTTGTGTATGCGAGATAGAAAATATAATAACGTCTGCTGTCGCAATGGATGAAGTACAGTTGTGGTCTTTGTTCAAAGAGAAAAGTGAAAATGTCGCGAAGACTAAGAAAAAAGTGGAGTCGCCAATGGTTGCTGGAGAAAAGGGCGTTTCCTCATTTCAAATTTATGAAAGAGATGCGAAATTATTTGAGAATGGATGAAGATACTTATGTTGAGTTATCAAGTTTAGTTTCTCTATTTCGTGCGAAAAGTTATTGTTATGAGAAAAGCGATATCTCCTCATGGAAGACTCGGCTATTTACGATTCCTTGCTACCGGAAGAAGCTAAACTTAAAAACTTCAATTTATAAACTAGCACTCTGCAATTTAATCCCGGAAACTTGTGAGACTATTTACAAAGTATAAAAAAAAAAAAAAAAAAAAAAAACAATAGTTTATTTACTTTTAAACCATATACAATATGAAGAATATAGGTAAATTTTTAGGCCTAATACAATATAAAGTAAATAATTTGTTTAAAACACGAAACCCAGAAATGTGTGAAGTAGGTCGAAATATTGTTTGCTATTGATTGGTTGGGATGTATGTTATACTTAGTCATCTTTGAGTAAGTGCATTGTTGAGTTTCGTGTTGTTGAGGAGTAATAGGTTGCTGAAGTGTGTATTTTTAAGAGTTTGGGAGTATCGTGTTAAGCCGTTGAACGTTATTGGAGGATTGTGTTGTTGAGGGTAGATATCTGAGGGTTAAGAGTTGTTTGGTTGGAGGTAGAATTGTTGAGGGTACAGTCCACGGTTAAATTATTGATAGTCATTATTTTCGAATGAACGGTGGGGGTGACTGTTAATTGTTTCAAAATCTTTGAGTGTTTTAAGCGCCCCCTAAAAAATCCGTCATTAATGAGTTTACGAGCAAATACGGCCTGTTTAAATTTAAAGTAACGTAGCTCATGGGCTACATATTAACGTAGGCTTCAAATTCATCATCGCACCTTACGCAATGCATTGATCTTTTTCACTACAGTGCTTCTGTCTGCCGACGATCGAGCTCGTTTTTTTTAAATATAAATAGCAATCTCTGCATACACCAGGTTATTTTTTATTTCTGTCAGAGTATTGTTAGCTCTTTTTGAGCCACAAACGCGGCAAACTCGGATAGTTCTATGAATTCACTCATGAACTCACGAGGACTTTGCTTGACAACTGCCATGATCACTTGACCAAAATTTCTCTTGTCAGCGGAACGACGGAGAAAACACAGCTTCAAACGCAACCATTCCTGTGAACATCCAATGCAAACTGAGTCGAATTTTAGGGACGGATGGTTGCTAATGTTTACACGTTCCAACGTGTCGTTAGCGATTCGCAGAAATTGATGTCCGCCGGCACCAACCACACAGTCCCTCCAATAAATCGTTACAACGTTCTGTTTACATACAACGATAAATCGTGACGATTCGATTGTTACGATAATTTGCTGGCATTCAACGTAGCGTGTGAACCTACCTTTACTTTCCGCGTCTGAGTTTTTTTTTTTTTTTTTTTTTTTTTTTTTTTTTTTTTTTTTTTTTTTTTTTTTTTTTTTTTTTTTTTTTTTTTTTTTTTTTTTTTTTTTTTTTTTTTTTTTTTTTGCGTTTTAATTTAGATAGGGCCAGCGCCATATTGCAATTTGAAAAACCACAAAAGTTAATACAGGTCTGCCGCTGTCATATTATGTCTCACATCACACGATACTTAAGTCGGCCGCCTACCCCACGCTTCAAATGCGTTGCAATGTGTTCGTAAACCGGGTTTTTCTTCGAAAATATTCCACGAGCGCCCATTGTGCCAACGTACGAAAAGAAAACAAAACTTCAGACGGGTCGGAACCTCATTGTTAAGAAGTCACGCTTATTAAAAACACTTTTGTTGCAAACTTTCCGCCAATAAAATTATATGTTCACCGCTTAATGTCCCATAGTAAAAACGGTTCGGCGGGAACCTTGCACGCCAGTTCAGCGCTTGGCTCGTTGAGGCGACGCGGCATTTGATGCGCGCTTCAAGGTCGACCTTACTGCTACTTCGCTTTTGAGCCTCTCACGCGCCGGTAGGCGGCGCCCTTAAAACACCGGTGACGAATTAGGAACAAATTGCGTGTATCCAAATCCACAACTCTGATACACAATCGTGTTAGTGTGGTTTTAGTAAATTTGTTATAAAAACCCTGGCAATACGTGTGTGTTTCCACGGCCGTTACTGGACACTTCGCGTGCTACATCCACGGTCAAACTTCACGCAACATTTTCCGAGAACAAGCAAGTGTTGTTGATTCAGCGTTCAGACTGCAAGAAGATAAATACTTTATGGTCAATATTCCTGCGAATGCGTTATCGCTCGTGACCTTAACATTTCGCGTTATCTTTTAGCGCAAGCTAGAGTTCCAGCAACTATAGGTTTGCGTCACATACACAATTAGCCGTTGACTTACAAGACACTTCCTGGAAGTAGATAAGCCAATTTTGTTATGAATGGCCTACAGTTTTCCGCCATGGCCAATAGCTATAATCAGTATTAGAAAACGAAATTCAATAACTAGAATCAATGTACTCTTAGAAACTTCCAGAACATTACAAACACGTAATGTGCCGAATTCCTGACATCGGATCCAAAAAACCGAATCGTTCACGACTGTGGCTACTGAACTACAATAGATGGTGTCAAGTTTCTTGTACCTTTGACGCCAACCTCTAAGTTTACGAAAATCTGTAAACCGTGTCGTAAGGTGGTTGCTGAAATCTGCAACCTACCCTTACCTGAAGAGATCCAAGACGATCGAAACACGAGTACGTCATTCTTATCCTTGGACGGCCTAACGGTTTAAGAATGACGTACTCGTGTTTCGATATTCTTGGATCTCTTCAGGTAAGGGCAGGTTGCAGATTTCAGCAACCACCTCACGTCACGGTTTACAGATTTTCGTAAACTTAGAGGTTCGCGTGAAAGGTACAAGAAACTCGACACCTTCGATTACATACCGCCAAGAAACACAGTTTTACAATAGATGAGACAATAATAAAACTGTAACTGAATACAGACCCATTTCACTGTGTCAGCGAGCAGCTAATAAACATTTGCGGCCTGCATGATTTCACAAATATTCTTGAAAGCCAGCGTCTGTGGACCCGCGAATTTTACCGGCCTCTGGTTATCGCTTACTGTTTCCCTCCAGTTGCGCCGGCCGGGGCTGGCACACTGTTAAAATTTCCGTGAATTTACGGACAATTTTACGGAAACGTCTGTTTGATGAACGGAAACGTTATTTTGTAACACAGTTACACAATTATGTTTCATTAATTAAACATATATAAAACTGCGAGAAGAAACTAAATAAAGAAACAAACGCATTATTGTGCCTGCATCCTAAATAATTCACACGAATATGCGAGTTTCTATAAGTGGAGCTAGTTGCCTTCAGTAAATTGACGTATACTTATGGAGAATTTTTTTTACCAGCACTTCTCCGTAAAACAACTAAAATAATTTTTAACAGTGCAGTAACAGTCGCTCAGACTTTGATACCCTGCTTCCACTTTGTAAATAGGACCGTGGCTTGTAGCAGTTAGCGTTGCTCTGGTTTGTGACTCGTTAATACAGTATATTTTCAAGGAATTATTTATTTAGTACTAAACGCTGTCCGTTTTTTTTTTAACATGGCGGGTAATACGTGTCTATGCATTGGCCTAACAACGTAACATAAATCATAATCGTGCCTTTTTTTTTTTTAATAAGCGCATTTTGAACTGTTCTTCTGGGCGAGTATTACTGGCATTGTTTACAACCAATCTCGTGACGGACATTAAATATTTTGTTTAGAATTGGTGATGTTAGTTTTGTTCCGAAATAGAAACAAGATTGCGTATTGTATATACGATGTAGAGTTTTAGTGGCGTGACGCGGACATATTGCGCCGCGCATATTCTGTGGGGGTAGGAGAGGGGGGTAGGGGTTGTACGACTGGTCTTCACGAGGGCAAGGTCTCGCCTGCTGCGACGCAGATACGCCCTTTGACACGTTATCTCTGGCCTCGTACTCAAACACCCGCGCATCTCGTGTGACGCTATAATTAGATATGTTGGGAGCTGTGAGAATCTCTTCTGATAGCGGGTTATTGGCGGTATGTGCTTGTGCAGATATGTCCGTCACTTGGCTGTGACAATCATGATTTAGGAACTCACCAGAAACAAAAGAAAACCGACGGAATTGAAGAGATTGCATTGTAGCCTAGCAGTTAGTTTTTCCCGCAGTAAATCGACATCCATAACTATGAGTGTTCTTCTGTCGCACATTAATTGCGAGGTCTGCGTGGCACAGATTAAGTAATGTTGGCCAGCGAAGTTTCAGCCAGTTTGAGGGGACGACGTGTGTATGGAGCAACACTGGAATGTAAGAACGGGGAAATCGGGAGTACCGTCAAACCTCATGGTATGCCGAGATTCCCAATGCGAAAATACGAGTCGAACCAACCTGGCTCGCCTTGGGTGTCATAAGGTGCGATTGGTTGTTTTGATCGACTCCGTACGGGACTATCCCTTGTTCGAAATGAAGTAGAAAATGCACACGACATTTTCTATGCAAGTTTTCTGTAGACAGAGGTTTCTTTACGAACTCAGTGCGGTTAGAAAGGAATCCCTGTTTACGGTAAAAGAAAGCTATACGACCTGTAAATTAGGTTTTTATTTCTCTTTTGTTTGTGAAACGCCAGAAACAAGGTTAAATCTAATTACAGTTCTCTGGGTATTGTTTTACGCCATTCAGAGCTTTAACGGAAGTGCAATCCTTTATATTATTTTTTTCCGCCGTAACGGAAATAACAGGGTGGGTAGCTCATCCTCGTATTGCATACATATATTCTTACCGACAAAGCTGGAACTATCTCTCTACCGTACTGAGTATAGGGATACTTGGATGACGACAGTTACAGTAGGTTGGAACAAACCGATCCAAATTCCTCTTTAAGGTGGTTTCTCACAACTCCTGTTAAATTTCCCGTTTCCGTATATAGTTTGTAACTTCTGGTTTCTTACTATAGCGCTTAGCATTTTAAAAAGACCATATGATTTAGAAATTGGAATTATATATATTTTACCCGATGACTGAAATAGTAAGAATTTTCCTATTGTTAAAAAAATATATATCTGCACTAATTACGTTAACGTCGTCATGTTATTGGTTTGAGAATTCATTGCAAGATAGTGTATTTGTCATACCTATAACTATGCAGTTTAATTAAGTGTACCAAAACAAGTACAAAACAAAAAAGCAATTCTAACCTGCATATCTTAGCTCGTACGACGGTAGCCGGAATTCCGTGTGAGGTTTTATTATTCACGTACAAAAGAAGTAGCATTATAAAATTGGGATTTTTTTAGAAGCTTATTTTATTCTAAGGCTGTGTGCCACGACGAGAAATGAAATAACGGACTAAAAGAAAGGAGGGGGAAATCGCACACATACGAGATCTCCACATTTTTTCTCTTTTCTGCGCAGATCTTTGTATCTAATACCATAAAAAACTATCGGGGGTTGCTGCAAGTGTCCAGGTAATGACTGTAGGACGTGGTTGTTCGGCAGTATTAACGCATGTGGAGAGTATTTTCTCTGGAGTGCATGTCGCGACCCTAAGCGTAACCCTCGCCGTCTCGCCGCAGCTTGAATTATGCATACTCCGTGTCTTGTGGGAGAAGTGGAACTTGCCACCTATTGTGGATTTGTGGTTGGCGACATGTCGAGAGAGGGGGAGAGTTTTTTTTATGTCTGGAGCCATCTGCAGGGACCACCATGTCTTCCCAACGGGATATACCCCCCCAGTCGCTGATAAATCTCTCGGGAATATCTTTCGTATCAGCGGACTTTCTCCACAGGGATGAAATACGGACGTGGATTCCTCGCCTCACCCTCCCCCCCCCCTGGAATCCCACTGGTTCTGTCGCCGCCCCAGATGGTGGTGCTTGAGGAATTGCCCGCCCTTCCCAGGGAGACTCCGCCTACTCTGCATATTGCGGGAAGTATTTATTGCAGAACTGCGCTTATCTGCCTTCGCCTACCTACTATACGTGCCGTCTACCACTAGTCCAGATAAACAGAACTGTGCTCACCTCACCCATTTATATAACTCAAGTTCACTATACTTAGTTTGGATCATCCAAAGAACATTTAATGTCTTCTTGATCTAGAAAATTGCATGAAGGTCGTGGCATCACATCACGCTGTGAGAATTCACAAGGGTAGGAAGTCACAGCATTTGATAATATTTTTGTATTTGTGTTTCAAGAAATTGCCCTCGTGTACATGCATTCTTATTATAACGGCCATTGTTATTTTAGTTTGATTTTTGTCAATGTCGCTGACTGACAGACTGTACAACTCAAAAGTGCTCGAAACTACTTGACATTTATACCTTTACTGGAAAATACGTCCAGTAAATTACTAAGAAGTGGTTTTCGTGCCTGTGGAAATAAGGGGAAATTTTTGTTTTCTGTCACGGAAATTTGGGGAGATTCAGGGAATTTTCTTGGGAACGGAACTAACTCTCACACCCAGTCAGGGGATGGAGATGACTCGGAAGCTCTGCGCAATATTGTTCGGTCTTCAGCACTTGTAGTGTGACTAATTACAATATTTCACTAAACTTTTATAAGGCTTTATGACGTCTGATTTTTCAGGCTCTAAAACTGTCGCAAAACTGCGGCGCGTATAAATAGGAGATCTTAGTCTAAAATGTGTTCCTACATGTATGGACCTACTGCATCGGAGTACGCTCGTCCCGTGGAAACAACCAATCTTTCCATCGCCTGCAGTTGGCAGATCTGATTAGAGTTACGTCCCCCCACTCCCGCCTCTTGAACACACATGTTCCCGTTATAGTGACGTCATGATGCGCGTCACATCTGGCTGCTGCAGCTGACATTTCACAATTACCCGAGGCACGCGTTATGTCCTGCCTTCCTTGCCATTTCGAGACCGGCGCTGAATATTCCTCTAACGTCTACCAATATTTTCACTTTCCTGTTGCGAGTTGTGTACACGCTCTTGTTGGCTTTTCTAGGCAGGCACATTCCGAAGTATTCAAGATCACAATGTGCGATTAATTTCAATACTTTCACGGATGCATCTGATTAGCGACATATTGTGTATTCTATATAAATGTCCAGGAACAACAGCATATTAAAGGACAGTGAAAAGTTAAGACGAACGAATGACTGGAATATTCAATCGTCTATCAAATCTGGACTATTCATCATAATTAGATGGGATTCATTTCGCCGTGTAGATATTTTACTTAGCGGATGTCTATTTATGTAGCATTAGGCGGTAGTGCATATTGTTTTAGAGTAAACAATTAAAAAGTGTTATTTTTTTAGAAAAATAATCACTTGAAACCAGAAAAGCCATAAAAGTGGAAAACTATAATATTTATAATCTTTAATACAGTATGATTATATCCAGGTCTCTATAGTAACCGAATGTCAAAAATACTCGCGTTTTCATTTGAAAATAATTTTACTATCTGAAAACCTTTGCGCGAAACGTTTTCGGAAATGTAAAACGGTTTTGAAATCATAACGCGAGTATTTTTGAAATTCGGGTATTTTAGAGACCTGAATATTATCCAACAAAAACTTAGGAAAATTAAAATTTTCCGTTTTTATTGATTTTGAGGTTTCAAGTCTTATTTTTCTAAAATCAGTTTTTAATTTTTTACTTGAAAACAAACAGTACTACTGACTAGCGCTGTACAAACAGACGTTCACTAACAAAATATCTCCTTTTCAAAAAAATCCCATCGAATTTTTATGAGTAATTCAGATTTAATCGATTGAGTGTATGCTATTCGTTCGCTCAACGTCTTACCTTTCCGTACCCCTATAGTACTCCGCGCGAATACTTGGCTAAATTGAAGAAGAAAATGTTAGTGGAAATGTTGTACGGCATTTCAGTACACAATGTTGCAACGCAGCACGTATAAATGTCAGTCATGCGCTTTACGTCAAAATATTATTTTATGTAAGTTATGTCGAGTAAATGTAGAATCCTGCTTGGTATTTTAACTTGCACCCATACTATGGAGCTGTGGCTAAAATTATTTCTAGATTCTGAAATTATCCCATTGTAGTAGTAAGACGTAACTACTTCTTTTTAATTGATTAATTATTAATTCATTTATTCATTTATTTATTCATTTATTCATTCATTCATTAAGTTGTGTGTGCTTCTGTCCCGTCTGTTTCGTCGCCTGCTTGGTGTTACATGTCCTGAAAACAAAACTGAGAGGTAAAAGTGCATTTATTTTTGTGACAATCATGTTCATTTTAACATCTCCACGGGAATGTAAATTTGATTCCATATACCTCAAGTCATTGTTAGTATAAAATTGCCATACATGTTAATAACTATTTTCTTTTTTGTAGTTAGAAAAATATGTTCTAGAGAGTTTATATGAAAAAAATTCAATGCAAGTTATGCATCTTGATATACATTGAGCTATTAATTATGCACCATATAACAACTTTAAATTAAATACGGTTCTTGCTCTAATCCTACTAACTCACTAATTCGGTTTGTTCAAAAAAATGAGAAGGTAAACAGACCGTATATCGTGATATAGGCTACCAACAGATTCGCATATGTAATTTCGGCAGTATGTGCCGTATGAATCACATTAATATCACAATTCAAATGTTTATACGAGTATTTGTAGTACTGAAGCCCGAAGCCTTAGTTTCACGAATTAGGTTAGATTTGCGCTATTCAACTCGTGGAATAGCTAATACCGGCTGTCAAAGTGCGCTAGTTGGTTGGATGTACTATAGCGACTGTGCAGTGTAGAGAAGTGTCTGAGAAGGGTCAGGAGCGGAAGTGACAGCTGTAGTCTGCTGGCTGCCGGCCAAGTGTGGCAGGCCGAAGTGCAAGGACGCTTCTTCTGTCTCTGCACCAGTCTGCGCACTTCCCAACAGTATCGCCACTCTTCCGAGCTCTAAACATAACGTCGGTAACAATTCACAACACGTATGTTTAAGGTGGCCGCCTGGCTGGTGTTCCAACTGCGTGCTGCGAGTTAAGATTTTTTTTCTGAGAGACCAGTAAACTCGCGTCTACAACGCTTGTGTATGAAAAGAATACACACAGAAAGCATTATTTTGTAGCCCTCAAACTTGGCTAAAATTGGCTTTCAGATGGTCGAAACTAAGATCCACAGCTACGTTGAACTGCTGCAGTGACTGGTTCAATAAAATAATACAGTCACCGCTGGTAAGTCCCACAGAAAACATTGCGGCGGGAACACTGCGCTCGCGTTTACGAATTTGGTCGTAGAGGCGATATCACAATACATGTGCCGGCTGGCGTCACTCGTAGTCCCTCATTGATTTCACACACACCTCACACACAAACTCTCTCTCCCTCTCTCTCTCCTATAGGCGGGACCTTAACCCTTAATGAAATATTAAATTAATTTAAACTATGTTAGGGCATTGCAGTTTTTCACATCAATAAAATTTCAGTAAAATGTTGCAAGTTTCGCCCCCCCCCCCCTCCCCAAGCAAGCATCAATAGTCGTTTTTGATGTAAATTGAAAATCTTCTCTGAAAAGAGAAGGGACCCGAAAATCTCGCAATGTTATCTTACATCAGACTGCACTATTAAGAAATTACTAGGGACACCTGTTTTTCGCAGAAACAATTTTGCCCCACTTTGGTTCGATACCTTACATGCACATCTTTACTTCTGCTTCGTGGTCAGTGATTGGATATTTTAACTCTCACGAGTCTTGGCATTCTACTAGCAAATCACAGACATGTTGTGTGGTAGGAACGTTATTGTAATTGGCTCAGCCAAATGAGATACGGCTCTCCACATAGACAAACTAGGACAACATTGTTTTTGCGAAAAACAGGGTTCCCTAGGGATTACATGCGCATATGCCTTCTGATGTTGGCCGGCCGAGTGTGTGGTGCTACTGGAGGACTTCAACCAGTGATATTTAGTCATTTGTTAAATGTCCCAATATTCTGTAGTGCAGGCACACAAAGGTAGGTTTACGTGGAGCTAACATCGCGGAGTTTGTTCGGGTTAGCATAGGCCTGTGAATTCTAGCGTGTCGCTTAATTAGGCGAAATTTGCACGTTTCTACCCATTAGGTTTATAGAAAGCCTTTTAGGTAAAACACCAGCACTGTGGGATACAACTTATTTTAGTTTTATGGACCGTATACATCCTAAGCGAGGGTGACTTGGGATACACAGGTTTCATATTCTGTATACGTCAACTGTGAGTAAAAGCTAATATGATGTCATGCGAACATTCTTTTGTGTATAGTAAGGGTTGTAATAATTGGGAAGAAATAAGTTTTCCTTCCACTGGCCCAAATCATCACCTCGCTTACGATATTGTTTCTGCAAATCGTCATTTACTGCAACATGTCATGAGTTTTTATGGTGCAATGGCTCGGTACATAAATTGAAGCGTACACATGAATTGAAACAACATTTTGTAATAACCTTCTAACGGTCGAGGTTCTGCACACCGCTGCGGCCTGCGCAGGCGGCAACCTTAAGAACCGCCTACCTGTGTGTTAGCTCATAAGCGACGGAGTTATAAGGGCGACCTCGAAGCGCGCATCAAATGCTGCGTCGCCACAACGATCCAAGCGCTGAACTAGCCGGGTGGGTTTTCACTGATCCATTTTTAATACGAATTTTTAACCTGCGACCACCTAACTTTATTAGAGGAAAGTATGTAGCAAAGTTTAGTACAGGTCTCAACGTGAGTTTCACATATATTTGATTAGAACATGTTGAATTACGTCAGTCTGAAAGAACTGATTTTAAATCAGCCCTTTCAGACTGACGTAATTCAACATGTTCTAAGTGATTTTATGTCTGTTGGAGGGCTTAGGAACAGTGTTTTAATGAGCATGTTGTCTTAAAAATGACGCCCGTCATTGTCCGAAGTGTTTTATTTTCGTACGTTGGCACAACGGTCGCATGTGGGATAGTTTCGTAAGAGAAGCTTGTGTACGAACACACTGTAACGCGTTTTAAGGGCGTGGTAGGCGGCGCCCTTAAGAGGGCGTGGTACGTAATTCAACGCTAAAAGCATTAATCTATAACTGTAAATTTCTGGAAGCCAATTTGCGAAAATTAAACAAGAGCAATCCTATACAATAATTACAGCCAACGTTGTTTTAAACAATATTGTTTTTTTTGTTACGAACTTCTGAGGCACAATGTGTGACGCCGGAACCTCGTGCTTTTAACTGCGGCGCAAGAGATCATTCCTAGCGAATTAGTAATTCTGGATGAATATAAGTTGGCAAATACCATTATGTAGGATTGCCATTCAGTATTTTATTCATATTGGCTTCGAAAAAAACACTCAAAACATCAATTGATTTCTACGCTTATTTATCTACCACACGTTTTAAGGTAAGGTTCCTAAATGTCAGGTTTAGTAGGATATATAGTTTCTCGACTACGGCGGCTCGAAGTGACCCAGTGATATCCCGCGTCCAGTGGCTGTCGTCGCCGACCTTGACTTCTATATCTCTGCGTCGCGCTTCTGGTCGCAATGCGTGCGTCGCGGCGCCAGCCTCCCCCTCCCTCTTCAACGTGTTCGTGGTAAAGAAGCCTCTTCCTGTAGTGGCGAAGGCCGAGGAGGGCGGCGGTCTCCGAACCACAACATTCCCCCACCTCCCTCCCCGTCTTCACATCCCTGAGGCGATGGTACATGACGCAAGGAGGTGGACAGCTTGCGCGTGGTTAGCGGGTGAAAACTGGTCGGCTCGGCGCGACGACTTCAGAAGTCTTGGTGCGGCGGCCCTGGCAGCAGTGCTGGTGTCTGCACCCACAGCGCACTTGCCTCGTGCTACAACATGTCTGCGCCTATCTGCCTAGTCTTGTTGATGGTGGCTGCCACCGCCACAGGCTTCGTCGAGGAAGGTAGGCCACGCCACGCACTTTTCGCCCACTGGAGTCAGCGGTGTACAGCAATTTTCATTACCATGTTTTTATTTTTTTCTTATTTAGACACAAAATGTGACTAAATTTTGATCTTACGAAATTTTTTTATCTGTCATAGTTTTCGCGAAATGACTTGTTAAAGTCAAAGTTTGCACGTTTCCGTCTTAAGGACTACAACTGACATAAAAAAACTGAAAAAAATTCACAGTGTATAAAGACGTTTCAGGCTACAACGTCACGTAGCCTACATCGAAACAAAGAATCAAAATTTTTTGTATTTAAATAAAAATGCTGATTTTCAATAAAATTTGATAAAAAATACAAAAATATTTTATTTCGTAATTCAACATAGCTGGACTTGTAACCTACATCATCATTATACACTGGGAATTTTTTTAGTTTGTTATGCGAGTCGCCCTTTAAACGGAAACGTGCAAAATTTGGCTTTAACGATACATTATGCAAAGACTATGCGAGATAAAAAATTTTAGTAAGAGAAAAATTTAGTTAGATTTTGTGTCTATAAAAAGTGGTTCAAATATAAAAATGTAAACATGATTTTGAAAATTGCGGTAGAGTGTGCCCTTAGGACACTCTCTGAAAAATTTTATTATTTAAAAATGTTTATATTTGTACGAGATATTGTTTGTTTTGTAGACATACACTGTGACTATTTTTCACTGCAATGAAAAAAGTTTTAGCTTTAATATTTTTTTATAATGGAATGTCAAAGTCCAAATTTGTATAAAACTGTTTTATTATACACTCCTGAAAAAAATGCATACTAAATAATGAAGTTGTAGGCTAAAAGGTCTCCTATATAAAAACAAAAAATAAAATATTTTGGTATGTTTTAAAAATAAAATTCAGATTTCTTGAAATGCAAAAATATGTAATTTCTCTTTTCATGTAGACGACCTTGTAACATACAACTTTGTTATTTAGTATAATTTTTTTTTTTTTCCAGTTCGGCAAGTCAGATGGTTTTCCTTCAAAGCATTAAACAGTTTTATGCAAATTTGGACATTTACTTGCCGTTATAAAAAAAACTATAAAAGCTAAAAAAATTTCAATACGGTAAAAAAACCACCATGTTCATCTACACAAAAAAACATATTTCGTACAAATAAAAACATTTTTGAAACAATGACATTTTTCCGTCAAACGCTCCCTTAAGAGGCCTCTGTAGATAGGCTGCGTTTGTGCTTGTGAGTACAGGAGCGCTAGTGTGTCGCTAAACGGCGTATGTAATGTATTATCGCCTCTCCGCGCAAGTAACTCGGCCGGCATGCAGAGCTTCTGTTATGCTCTTTCCTACGGGGCTTTGAGCGGTGACCACATTATTTTATTTGTGGGCAGCATTGTTCAAAGTCTTCACGCTTCTTTCTATTAAGTTTTTCAATTCCGGTTGTTATTTTTCCAGATATGGCAGTCTGGAAAAACTATTTTTTGGTCATTTTGAGGGGCCCGAAAGTAAAGTTTCTAATAAACGTACAGAATTTCTAAAACTCTAGTGACATAGTTTTAAGTATGTTATTTTTATACATATAGAAATATAATGTGTGTTAAATAGTTTAGTCAAAACAAGAATAGCCGTAACTCGCTGCAACGCGTTTGAAGCACAGATAGGCAGGTCCCTTAAGGTTAATTCTGCTACAGGTTGGAAACATCAATGTTACGAGCGAGAGATAGTCAACATCTGGAAATTTTGTGTTTTGTGCCATACAATTTCTTCTGGGGAAACCTCATGGAACTGGTTCAACTACATAATATAATAAATATTACGGGAATTTTAGACATCATAAATTTTTGTTTGACGTTACTATTGTTACAGACCTAATTTCAGTTAAGAGAGTAGTAAGAATTTTCTAACCAGCATTAACGACAAAAGATTTACGACGTCTAAAATTCCCTTAATATTCATTATAGGCAATTCTTTAAAGTTAAAAATTGCTTACATTTGCCCAGAAGGAATGTTATAACAGAAAATACAAAAATTCAAGATGGTGACTATCTCAGTCTTAAAGGGAATCAGTTGTCGTCAAATTCATCAGACAAACAAATGTAAACTCGCGAAATTTTAGTTTCCCTACTGACAGGTTAACTCTGGAACGATTTCCTGACAGTGTTAAGTAAAGCTTTTATTTTCATCTTGTCCCTCATCAATTGTGAAGCTACATAAACCGTAAGTTCTGTAGCAGGCGTTCTCAAACAATTCAATCCGCGCAAATGCTTCGTGAATGATGTTGCAGCTTCCAGTTTTGATGATAGAACATGTAACTCAAGGGAATAACCGCAGTGTAAACTCTTCTAGCCACCGTGTGCAGTTAATAGATTTTTTTCCATGCACAAATACCCTTTAACTTCATGTCAAGTTTATTCCGTAGTGGGTTAAAAGTATGTCCGAGATCGACGATAAAAATTACGGATTCGAGGCCTTGTTCTTATCGGTAATTTGTGGTTTCTCCTCGATGACTAGAACCTTGTGAGCCGATTTCAGCAGAATTCACATTATATGTAGTTCGTGAGCACTTTCGAAGAACATATTGTCTAGAATAATATTTGAAAGAGTAGTATTTATTGTAACCCCAGATGTTAACTTTTAATACAATACAATGCAATCCGCACACTTTGATTGTTCAGTAGATAGCCTTTAGGGAACTGAATAATCTGAAAAAGAAAGTTACCAGTGTTTCAAAAGTGCTCATACTTTATCCTGAACATTATCTTGTATTTATAGCTGCTATTTTTCCATGGCTATCCCTTAGTTTGGTAATGGTTGTTAACAATATTAAATTTTAAGCTATTTACAATGCTTGGTTATTTTCATCTGTAATTATTTTAGTTCAACCACTTGTTAAAAACTTGTTATGAATAATATTTAAAGGAAAACATTAATACACTAGTTTTCAAAGTGAATACAAAGTATAAAATATAGCACTTGTAAGCATTGAAACGTAAAACTGAGTTAAATGCAATAGAATACAGCAAGGAATGTAAAAAAATAACTGTCGTTTTGAGAAATCTCTCACGTCATTTCATATAATTTGCAGTTCAGTAAAATACAGTACTTGAAAATTGTTAAGTGACTTATGTGCATTATTTATGTATCAATTATCTATCGCTTGAGCCCCACGTTTATTTTTTTGAATCGTACACAAGTATTTTGGTAGGATAACTTACTTAATACTTTCAGTTCTAAAAACGTGGTGTGTGTATATGTATATGTATATGTATATATATATATATATATATATATATATATATATATATATATGTAATATATATATCCCAACTTAACATGGTTTTAATGCTTTTAGTCTTCTAAACATTACACTTTTTTTGCTTCATTAACATTTTTTTCCCCACAATTTTTTTCCGTCTCGTATTGCATTGTTTGTCAGGTCTAACCGGTTTAAAGTTTTAAGTCTTAAGCTCATCGGTAAGATGGTTCAACGTGATATGTTATTTTTAATATATAATTTTTATTTTAAATTTGTTTGTAATATTTTCCTGTCATTTTTGCCTAGTCATTCAGTTCGGATATTTGTTAAAGTTTAAAGTGTCCAGCTCATTGTTACCGAAAGTTTTCAGAGAAGGGTTTTGGAGAAGCCTTTGCGGGGATCTGAGACTCGGCTTACAAATTCCCATGACGCACTATGGGAACATGAACAAGTTTACCAACTTGTCATGTAAATATTTAATGCAATATTTTATACTAACCGTACTGCTTGTGTAACAAGTTTCTTATTAGCAACAGTTAAGAGCTTCTTTGGAAAACTTATTCTTTCAAACCCTTATCCTTCAGGAAGAAGGAAAAAGGGGGGGGGGGAGAAAGTAATTTTGAAGTGTATAACCAGTAAGCCTCAGAGGATCTTCCCTCGTCTCTCTGGAGAGGTTGATTTTATTACCGCACAGTGTTACGGAGTTTGGGTTGATCAGTAACTGCTATTTCAGACTTTATTTCTCGCTGACTTCAAAGAATGTGGTTTTTCCAAAAAAAAAAAAAACACCAGAGAATAATACCGGACACGTAGGCGGTATTTTGGCGACAAAGATAAATCCAAGCACACATTACCACTGGAATTCCTAGTAGATTCCTCTCCAAATTCCGGTCATTGTCAAGTTGCGGGGTCATCGTCTTAAATGACGTTCGTTGTCAATGAGTCGTAGAACCCACTTACTTTACCTCACCTCCCTCCCTTATCAGTTTTCTACCTACCGACTCGTCATAATACACACACTTCGTCTTCCACACACAATCTTTTATTGTAAACTAGCTGTCCCTTTGCGGCTTCGCCCGCGTGTACTATACAAAAGAGTAACTAACTTTTAGTTACGTGTTAATTGATGGTGATACTATATTCTATATTATACTATATTCACTGTTTATCTTTAAAACATCAAATACAAACAGATGTGTCCAGTCCACTGCGCTAAGCGTACTTTAATTGCAGAACTTCTTTTTTTAATTCATCTTTATTTATCCATAAAACAGCTGCCCGGCTGCGGCTTCCACCGCAAAACAGCTGCCCGGCTGCGGCTTCCACCGCAAAACAGCTGCCCGGCATTTAACAGCTAGCGTACTCAATAACAGTGTAAAGAGCGCGCGCAATACGCTTGTATGATGTCATGTTATTCCCATCGCAAAGTCTTGCACGGGATACGAACCCGTAACCCCACCCCTACCACACCACAAACTTTATACAATACCTGAGTGAATGCTTAAGGCCTCGATCACAGGAATATAACTTCATTTTGTTTAAACAACAATAGCAATAAAGCTCAAATTGACTACTTTTTTTTAAGGTTTTTTTCCGGCAATTATTCTAATTTTTCTCGCCGTAAAAACATATTTGAACTTCAACGAACATAATAAAAAAAAAAAAAAAAGAGAATTGGCCAAATTGGTCCAGGCGTTGTTGAGTTATGCGCTTACCAACACATTTTGCGATTCATTTTTATATTATATAGATGAACAAACTTTTGTGGATTGTGTCACATGGCTCAGGAACTTACTGTGTAGGTTGTTCGCAATAAAGCTAGCACTTTTGAAGCCATAGTTACTTTTTTCCCCTTTCTGATAATTAATAGTTTCTTGCCACTTTTAATGTACACACAACTCCCAAAGTAACAATGCATATTATAGATAGCATCGTACAACGTCTACGGTCCCAACACACACAGTATGTGATTTAAATTGTTGTCTTGCATTGTGACACACATTACAAAATATTGAGTTATTCCCTTTAATTAGCAGTCATATTTTACTGAAGTTATACGAAACATATTGTACGTAAATAAACGAAAAAACATCAGTTAAAGTCTCCTGTTTTTTTTCGAAGTAATGATGTGAAAATCATAAAGGGCAATGTCGATAAATAAATGCCAACTTGATAAGCAATTATTTAATCACTGTAACGTTTTTTTTGCGTCGCCGCTAGGCGTTTCATTATAATGTAGGTTATGAAACATAAGACGTCAAAGATTGTGTTCCAAAAATGTAACGCCCAGGAAAAAAAAAGTTAGAAATGAGGGGTAATATCATCAACGATTACCTTACTTATTTTGGAATTTGTCCTTTAGGAAACTGAAATTTGCAATGCATGCCGAAATTTGATTTATGTATTATGCCCGTTCGCTTTGCTAAAAACCCTAAATTTTATAAATGCAGTGTATTCGTAATTTGTTTGTATTAACACTTTGTTTTGACCGTATCAGCAGTAAACGCTGCTTCTCTTTAGGGGACAATTGCTGTTGAAATTGGTAAGATAGGAGTTGCACTTAAGACTTAAATGTAAATGGGTTTGGAAACAAAACCAGTGGTTAAATTACTAATGCGTATTTTATATTAAAACTGTTGGAAATTACTATGGCTGTTACGTAATACACTAAATTGTTTACCAAATATTTATTTTAATTGGGCGAAATAAAAATCTAGTTGTCAGTACAAAATAACCAAAAGCAACGCACCTGATTTTGTTGACCCAACAAAGTATGTAGTTTACATGACAACGTAACGTCGGATAGTAAAATATTTGTTGTTGAAGCAAATGTAACACTTGTTTACGAAGTAAACAATTTACATTTTGTTACGCCAATCAAGCCTGTGTGTGTGTGTGTGTGTGTGTGTGTGTGTGTGTGCACACTGTACTTAATAATCAGTATTACACTCGAGAATTATTTTACCATGTAATCTAACAATTAGCATTGTCGTTATAAGTGTACGCTCAAAAAAGGTACAAACAATCCAGATGAAAACAATTTATACAGAAAACGAAAAATAAAGACAAAAACATTTAGTAATAGACGTCTGTGCAAATATCTGGCATTTTACGAGTCGTATAGCCTATCCAGTAGAATGTGTGTTACAAACATCGTGTTACGCGTGGTTGCTAATAAAGCAATCCCCGCTGTGATGTTTTCGTGATGTCGCTATCATCCAACTTTATTTGACGAGCTTTGTTTATAGTTATTGGAAGGAAAATTTTTGTAATGTGACAGGGCCTTTGAGAGGATTCTTTGGCTCAATGCTTGAGCGTGTACCGTAAAACGGGGTGAATAGGAACAGTGGGGTGAATAGGAACGAAAGTTTACGACCAAATTTTTTATAAAAAGCCTCCTTTTAGAGAAACAGTTGTTATATTTGCACGTAAGAACTGCTTATAAACGATAGTGGCATTAAAAAAAAACGTGTTTTACTGACGAGTTGTTGGTGAAGAATTGGTTTGAAATTTCGTTCCTATTCACCCCACTGTTCCTATTCACCCCACTTTACGGTACGCGTTTGTCAGTAAATAGCTGGGAACCTTCTTTCTTTTCGGGACAGGTAATCAAACTATTGTCTGTAGACGCCACTCCTTACTTTTGTCCTGTCACATGGCATTTGACAGAAGTAAATAGTATGGCTAAAAATATAGTTTTTTTGTGCATAGGCGCTTAGTTTCTTGAAGACAAAGGAGAAAATACACCCTGGCGTCTGTAGTTCAATACTACGGCTTTTGACATACGCAATAATAAGATACTGTTAGAGATATAATTTTCATGCTGTTGGATCAGCCACGGGCTATATGGCCGACATTTTATAGGTCAGCACTTGCCTTATCGTCTCTACGTGCAAGGACGCAGTGTGGATAGGGCAGGGCAGTCAGTGGGCGCCTGTGACGTCACAGACTTAGGGCCGCAGCCCACGACATTACACGCCGTCTTGCGTGCTTCTTCTGATTGGTCGTAATTTCTTCTTCCCGCCACTTGGGCGTGCGCTGCTGACCCGCTCAGAACTAATCGCAGCAAGTCTCTTGACATCAACTGAAAGCGAGTGGGAAACCACAAACCCTGCTTTATAAAGTTTCTGTTTATGGTCGTTTATTCAAGTCGCCGAGCTGCGTGAGAGCTCCCAGAGACTCGAGTTTACATGAAAACAACTCGAGTTACACGAGTTCCGTCTGCTTAAGAGTGCGTAGTAGATAAATAAACGCCGAACAACAAATTGATTTCTACACTTTTTTCGAAGCCAATATGGATAAAACACTCAGTGACAATCCTATATAATGGTATTTTCCAACTTTGAGTAAATGTTTATCCAGAATTACTAATTCGTTACGATTTATCTCTTGCGCCGCAGTTAAATGCACGAGGTTCCGGCATCAGAGATTTTGCCTCAGAAATGCGTAACCCTGGAAACAATTTTGTTTAAAACGTTGGCTAAAACTATTGTCTAGGATTGCTATTGTTTTATTTTCGCAAATTGGCTTTTGGAAACCTACAGTTATAGATTAAGGGCGTCGTCTACCCGCGCGTGAGGGGCTCAAAAGCGACGGAGCCGTTAGGGCGACCTTGAAGCACGCATCATATGTCACATTGCCTCAACGAGCCAAGCGCTGAACTAGCGTGCAAGGTTCCCGCTGAACCGTTTTTACTATGGGACTTTCAGCGACAACACTGTCATTTTATCTTACGCGACGAAAGGGCCTATAACATTCAGAATATCGTGAAAATGATTACTCTTACATAAAAATAAGCGTCAAAAGTCCGGATTCGGTCACTTTCACACTAAAAAAAATACTTGTTAGGAACGATAACAGTTAATGGCATAATTATAGACCTGTACTAAGATACTTAAATGCTTTTCGTAGTCTAACCGCGTAACATGATGTTGAATGGTTTTCGAATGAAATCAGGATTGTTAAAGGTCTGCGCGCCTCTTCAGGATTCTAGTAGATAGCGTTGGATTATGCACCACGCCTTCTTAAGGCGGCCGCCTAGCGTGCAGCATGTACGGAGTTAAGTTTCTTCTCAGAGATCAGTAAACGTGACTCCATGATGCTTGTCTGCGAAATGTTACACACACTTCACGCTACTTGTGAATGTGATTTTTACGACACCACGCACACCGGAAACCTCATTTTAAACACCTAACTTGACTAATATCGGCTTTTTCACACAGTTGTTTCTCAAGATGTGTAACGGATTTGTTCGAAATTGAGGTCTACAAGTGCAGTGGACTTTGCTTCAGTGACGCGTTCAGTAAAATGACAGGGTCACCGCTTCAAGTCCCACAGCGGGAACACTGCGCGCGCATTTACGACTTCAGGCGTAGAGGCGATATCACAATACATGTGCCAGCTGGCGTCGCCTCACAAACACACCCTTCACCAGGCTGCCGCCTTAAGAAATAGTATTCAAAGGATATTACACGCGTGTATACCATTTCCACGTCCTCTACTAATGTTGAAACATTTGTTTTTTTGCGGTCGAAAATGGGCCCTGTTATGCATTATAATCACGGTTCAGAATGTTGTAAAAAATGTAGGCTGATATCACACACTTTTATCTGCAAATATTACCTCGGAAAATGATAGATTCCCTACTGAATGTGTCATAGAGAGATAAGTAGATTCATGCGTTTGTTGCGAATATACATGTTGCACCATTCTGTTTTAATACCTCACGTACACATCAACAGCTGTGCTTCATGGTTATTGGCATAGTGTCTGTGTTCATACAAGTCTCACATTTTACAGCACCAATCAGAGTAAGTTGTGAGACCATGCGGCGTTGATTTGCAAGTAGAACCCCAAATACAGGCGAGAGTTACATCCAATCATTGACCACGAAGACGACCTGCAGATGTGCACAAATGGCAGTGAATCTGAATCTTACAAAGATATTTTCGCCATGAAATTGTGTCTGTAGGGACGTGTAGTCAGTGAGAAGACGGCATGCAACTTTGACTTGCACGTAGAGGTTAGGAAGAAGCGAGAAACACGTACAGGGACGCCCTTACCTTCCCGCTCTTCTTGGACTCGAACGTGCAGATATACGTTCACTCATGCGGTCGCGATTATGGGATGTTCGGGATAAAGTAAGCATTTTTGAAACCCAAGTGTCGCATTTCTTTCCAGATTATTTATAGTTTCCGACAACTTTTTTTACTATCACACAGAGAAGAAGGTTTGCGACTGTTAACCACATGCAAGTTTGTATATGGCGAAACAAAAATATATTTTATCCAACAAAATCTTTGTTGGCAGAACAATCTGTGAAAAGCGTAACAAATTGGTTTTGTTGGTCTAACAAAATTCATGTTTAACGGGACTAAGCCCTCCTGTTGATGTAACAAAATCAGCCAGGCAACCATATATTTAATTTATTCAACGTTTAAAAGGTTGTTTCGACATATACGAACATATATACGGTTGACTCAACCAAACATTTATCTCTGTGCAACAAAACTTTCTAACTATCGGTGTATAGGTTATACCATAATCAAACGTAAACATCTGAGCTCTTAGTAAAAATGTATATATATATTTTTAAATTATTTTTCCAGAAAAGGTGGTCTTCAAAATGCTCACTTTATCGCGAAACACGTATAAGTAACACTGCCTGGTATTTGCACCGACGCAGCGCAGCTGCAGAGCAAGTAAAACTGTCTGTCTGTACCAATAGATACAGTTGAAACTGAATAGATTCCAACTATTTTTATAGCTACGCATGCGCGAACAAAGTAAGTGTAAAAGTGTAGTTTTGCTTAAGAATTTGATAGAACCATGTATGTACCCATCACGTGTCATTTTACGGTGTGTGTGTGTATTTAAGTCAACTAATTTTGGGTTGAACCCATAAAGAGCTAAATAGGCCAGGTGGCCACCTTAAGAACAGACTACATAGTAATACAGACGCGAAATGACGTGGCAGCTCATTTGATACGGGCGAACTTCGCCGCTTATTGGCTGCTGGAGGTTGTTATCAGCCCTGTGTATGTTTGGATCCTGCATGTTACTACATGTTTCCTGTTGGCCTTACTGCCGACTAGCAGGGCAGCTGCCTTACGCTTGGTAGGAGGTGTTTCCGCCATGTTGCTGGCCAGGG
Source organism: Medauroidea extradentata (assembly GCA_003012365.1). Taxonomy (NCBI): domain Eukaryota; kingdom Metazoa; phylum Arthropoda; class Insecta; order Phasmatodea; family Phasmatidae; genus Medauroidea; species Medauroidea extradentata. The sequence continues at coordinate 11,528 of PNEQ01040168.1, read as the reverse complement.
AAGCCATCTTGCTGGCGTGTGTGACTGAGTTCGCCGTTCAACTGGCTATTTAACTTCTGTATTCCTAAATGTGCTGTTTCTTAAGGTCACTCCTGGTAGTTTTTCTCTGGTTTGGAGAAAGTGAATAAAGCAAGATAATTTTCGTATTGAAGCGTCCCCAAATTGATTTGTTAAAAATGTGTAACTTATACATAATTTTTTTGTAGTAAAAGCATAGTAGTTTTCTAGATTTTTGCACCCAAGTATCGCCAATTTTGTTGTGAAAATAAGCCATAATAAGCCATAATAAGCCATAATATAGCAATATTCAATGCGAACGAACGCGTATGTAGAATGAATGCTCGTAGTCTTGAATTTTTTCGAAGCAATTCGTTAAGAAAGTTTAGAGTTTTTTACACCAATGTGAAAAAAAAAACTTCCCATTATGTCTTGAAAGTAGTCGCTGTTGTAACATGTCACCCCTGTTTTTACACAAAACTGCTCAATTGATTCGCTATATCTACATTTTATCTATGAAAATAACTATGATTCTGTAGTTAGTTTTTAAAATGCAGCACACTTATCAGGAATAACATTTTCGGGCACATCTAAAGAGCTGAAAACGTCTCTCTCTCGCTCTCTCTCTTTCATTCAGAGGATGCGAGTGAAGATTGTGGTGAGGTAAAGACAGAGGTATATTTCCCAAATACACGAATACTTAAAGGTTTTTAAAAAGAATTAGTAACGAGCAATTTTAATAAATTTATTTCAATCGTACATTCGCGTTTAGTAGAAAATGTTCTTTCTGGAGTTTCGCTTGAGTTGAGACTTTAATTATATCTTTTTAATTTAAAACGTTCTGATTACATGCAGCGGTGCCTTAAACAGAACTTTTTAATAGCTTTTTTCAAATAAATGGTTATTAGCAGACGGTAACTACAAAATTTATCATCGTCTGCCTTCCGTAAAATTAGTTTCTTGTCTGTTATTTTGAGACAAGAAATGTTTTCTTGTCGCATTATACGAGGTATTTCCAGCGGAAATAAAAGTTGACATTTTGTGAGCATTTTTTTTTTTTACAAAAGTAAGAAAACGATTCATATTAAATGATATGACATTTCCTAGACTCGGACAGATAAAAATTTCTTGCGAAAACGTTATAAATATTCAACAATCTTGAATCCACCTGAAAGGTTTAATACAAAAGTGATCGCAAAAACTTTTTCTGCTTTATCAGCAACGTAATTTATAATCTACCGTGCTAGCTTACACACTACGCGTTTACTTTGCTGCGTCGATGTCCAGCAGCTTCATTCGAACATCCGGTAATTGTATCAAGTAGGAATAAAATTTAATCAAATTGAAACAAAGCTCTGTCGTATATTAATATAAATTTAGTTTTTGTTTCATACTTATTTTTGTTTACTTAACAATAGGGAGTATAACATAAATCGTGCACCTTAAGACTTGGTTTAGTCGCCATATTAGATTATTTTATTTTCCGTCGTTAGAAAATTTTGAGAAGAAAAAAATTTGAGTTTGTGACTATCGCAAATAATTTGCCTTGCGCTACGATACGAGCATGACAGTTGGACTTTATCTTGTAGGCCTATTTAGACCATAATCAGTCAAATTTTTAAAAAAATTTTAATAACCTGGACTGCTTATAGGATAAATGAACGTTACAATTCTACTACTACGCCTGTACTGTAGCGACAGGTAAATAGAATGACTTTAGTAATCGCGAATTGCATATTTTTACTCTCAGAATTACGTATAAGCGAAAAAATTAAGTAATCAAATATTCCTGCTAAAACCAAACTTGAAGGCCTATACCACGGTCGTAGAAGAACAGGTCTGGACACTCGCCTGGATATTTGACCCCCTTGTTGTTTGGCTGTAGTTCACCAAGTTACCGAGAATATTGTGTTTTATTGACGCTGATGTTAGGACGGTCGGACTAAACTCCGCCCACTTCCTTTCCGCTAAGATAAACAATTTATCAAAACGTATTTTTTATCAATTTACGAAATACTTTCTTCGCTCACAAATTTAAGGAAAGGCTCCAGCAATCTTTATTTACTTTATAAATTTAACAATGGAAAAAAGTGGACGGAGTTTGAGTCCGACCGCCCGGAAAACAGCGCCAAAAAGTGCGACATTCTCGGTAACTTAACGAACTACAGCCAAACAACAAGGGGGTCAAGCAAAATACATTGGTAGATAGGCGAGTGTCCAGACCTGTTTTTCTACGACCGTGGCCTATACACAATTGAATACTTTAACGTTTCACTTTACGTTTCCGTTATTTTAGGTATGTCGTCAATACACAATACAAACGTAACGGTTAAAGCAACGACCGTTGAAAAAAATATTGAGAATCGGTTTTCCAAACGGAAATATTGTCATATAAATCATTATACATTTTTGCCATAAAACATACCACGTAAGCTATATAAAGGTCTATAATAAAAGTATTTTCCATTTATTTTAATATTTTTGAGAACAAAAGCAACGCCGGTGAGTGACGAAACTGAAACATTTTGTTACCAATACTTAAGTAACACCATCGAAAAGGTTTTTTAGAGTACATTTATGACACCATGTTAAATTTTCCATAAAATGTCGATACTGGAGAGTAAAACTGTACTCTCAAATAAACATTTTTCATTAAAACATATACATATGTTTTATTAAAAAACGTATAATATTCAGCTGGTTCTTTGCGAACGGCCATTTTGACTTTTTTAAATTAGTTTTTCATTTGATCGGAAACGTGAAGTCAAGACTGCTATACTCTGGCGACGCCGCCGTTGTGCAAGACTATAAGAAGCCATGTATTGAAAGCTATCGTAAAGTCAAATTAGTCTTCAGTTGTATAACCGCCTATAAGATGTCCGCATGTCAAGGCACCGAGCGATGTGCTGAGGTTTTGCCGTTTAGATGTGTGATAAGGTAAGATGTCGAGCGAAAGGTTCGATTACTCAATCGTTGATAAAATCTGAATCACTTGTCTTAATTCGGTGGAGATTCTTTTGTTGAGTAAATATTATTTTAGCGGACGTTTATTTATATAGCAATGTGTGGTAGTATCCTTTACTGTTAAGTAAAAAATTAAAAACGACTTTTAGAATAATAAGTGATTAAAACCACAAAATCCATAAAAATGGAAAACTGTATTTTTTATAATCTTTAGTACGATATCATCCAGGACTCTATAATAATCAAATTTGAAAATAATATTGCGTTTTTAATTTTAAAAATGGTTTTAACATCCGCAAATCTCTTGCAGAGGTTTTCGGATGTGTAAAATTATTGTAAAATTAAAAACGCGAATATTATTTTAAAATTTGTTTATTATAAGAATCCTGGATATTGTCGTACTAAAAATTATAAAAATTAACAGTTTTCCATTTTTATGGATTTTGTTGTTTCAGTCGCTTACCATTCTAGATACCGTTTTTGAATTTTTATTCGAAAACAAAGCATGCTATACCACCCAGTGCTAAATGAATAAAAGCCCACTAATAGAACATCTACTCGGCTAAAAATTCTCAGAATTATGACGAGTAGTTTAGATTTTATCGACAATTGAATATTCCAGTTCTCTCTAGACATCTTACTTTCCATACCCCTTAGAAGTTCTTCGGTAACTGTTCAGCGTGTGTAAACGATGTGTGCTTAGGAATATCATTCAAAGAACGTTTTTTACGATATTTTTTTTCTCGAAGCCTGATAAAAATAAATTTTAATATTTTCATGAATCAAAATTATAAATAATCTTTCAATGTGTTAAAAAAAAAAAAAAAATTTAAACATAATTTTTAAATGCTCTGGTATCGTGAAAGAGTTGTCTTTTCTATTATGTTACGAAGAAAAGAAGAAAGTTATTTCTTGTCTTTCGTCAGTGTTCCAAAATAATAATGTCTGTGACTATGTAATAATGTAAGAATTTGTACAAAAATATTACCTACGGATTGCCAAGCCTTGATTTTCGATAAGTGAGAGTATTTTTAACGAACATAGTGAAAATTCACGGCCGGGGCGTACCATCCCCGTTAAGTCTTACAGCAAATGCATAGTCTTTAGCTTCTGCATATCACGCAGTAAACATAGTTACGTCACAAACTTGTACCGTGAATGTCGTAAAGTTAGCGCGTGGCGTGTTTCGCGAGTGTAAGAAGTGGGAAGGTTGGGGGTAGGGCAAACCAGTTTCCTTCTCGCCGAAGAGTGTTGAATAACGTTTGACGACCAGACATCTTGACCTACTGAGGCGGTGCTGGTTCTTGCACCATGACCTGTCCCTCTTCCCCCCCTCCTCAATGTCTTTAATTCATGTTCATAATCATCGACCACTAGCGTCACAGACTGCCCTTCACGGGTGGCTGTGCTGGCTCGTTATCTTGTAGCTGCAGAACTTTGTACTTCGGATTATAGGACGCCGAAGTAGTTGCTTCCTAGTTCGCGACTGAATATTCGACCATGCTCCAATTCCTACAGTTTAAGGGGTCCGCCTACTACACGCTTCAAATGCGTTGCAGTATGTACGTAAACGTTTTGTTTCTACGTAAATATACCACGTGTGCCCATTGTGCCAACGTACGAAAATAACTTCACAGACAATGTCGGGAACTCATTAAACACCATGCTAATGAAAAACACTTTCTGAGCCTTCCAACTAAGCTAGAAACTGCTTTTCCAGATTGTCGTACTTCAAAATGTACTGACTCGAACTATGTTACTCATATTTCGATCTGCACAGGACTTAGTAGCAGACTTTCCAACAGTAAAATTATTTGGTCGTAGTAAGAACGGTTCGGCATGAAGCTTGCACGGTGGTTCATCGCTTGCATCGTTTGAGGCAATGCGTCATTTTGTGCGCGCTTCAAGGTCGCTCTTATGTCTGCGTCGTTTCCGATTCTCTAACGCGAGGTAGGCGGCGCCCTTAAGGGCGTTGTGATTTGGGAGAAAATGCAGTTTTTTACGAAACAATTTTACACGTGTCCGTTGTACCAACGTAGGAAAAATTTTCTGGCGATGGCTGAGTGAATTTAAGAGGTTGGAAACCCTCCAACATTACCCATGGCCTTTCTAGGTATTTTTTCCCCTTTTCCAATTGGTAAAAACAAATGCAGCTAAAGTTTTGAACTAATTAAAGACCAAGAGCAATCGCACGATGCTCAATCGTTTTTAGCCGTTTTACAAAATAATTCGCTATTCGTTCACAAAAAAATTATTTCGGTTGATTGACTTATTTTTATAATACGATTGATTATACTTTCAAGTGCGAAAATCTGGCAAATTTGTGAGGTTTGTTGCTACAAAAAAATTTACAAATTAGGATTGTGACAGAGAATATAGGAATTCTTAGATATGATAATTATGTTATTTTGAAAAACATATTTCCGAAATCACTGTAAAACTACCGGATGTGCCCTTAAAGAGGAGTGTCACATGTAAATTGCCTATTGTATTTTCAGTTTTTCAACCATCACATTTATTAAAATTGAATCGTGCATTTGAGAAAGGCACTAAGTCAAAATCGGCCATTTTTGGGTTTTATTAAAAATAAAGTAATATGGCCAAGCCCGATCGTTTGGCGATGGAAAGAACTAAGTCAGCCTACTGCATATGGGAAAACAAGCGTATAGACATTGATGATATTCCATAGAATGGCAGGTATCCGACTGCTACAAACACAAGCAATGATTTTAACATGGTCGGTTTTTTTTTGCATATCTTGAATATGACGTTGTATAACTAATAATTATGGCCATGTATATGTAATTTAAAAGCATTAATATCAAATAACATTACCACTAACTATTATGAACCTGTTAATTTGATTTCTTTACCTAGCAGAATTGGTATTGCTGTATGTTAAGTGAAGAAAGGAACTAAGTCAAAAATGTTAAAAAATGTAAAACAATTAATAAAATTGTAATAATGATGTTAGTTTGTATTCTATTCTAACAGTGTCCTTAATTGTAAAATAAATTGATAAATACTTTTCTTCAAGCATACAGAAATTATTTGATTTTTTTTGCTCTCCTGTAAAGTAGCCATTTTTGACTTAGTGCCTTTCTCAAATGCAAGATGGAATTGTATTATCAAAATTTTCTCTTCGACAAAGCATATAGGATATGTTGGTGAACTACTAGACATAAATAATTAAATCTTTCATTAATTTGTAATGCAGAATGATTGCAAGATAATTTTTGAAAATTAACGTATAATTCTCTTGCGTTGATTCTGCACGATTAAAGGTCGCCAATAAAGCTCCGTTGCTTCCAAGCCTCTGACGCGCCAAAGCGTTTAAAATAGGCGGCGTCCTTGAGTGGCACATTTTGGCCGTTACTTATATTTCACATATAAACTGCGTTAAACCTGTAATCGTCCATAGTGGTTTGAAATTATCTGTCATTGAATACAGAAAAAGGGTGATCGTGAAAAAATAATAAAACTTTGAATGAAAACTGATTCCTAAAATAGTTAGCAGGAAAAATGTTACCCTAGCAACACATTTGCACACAGATTGAGTCAGAAGATATTAGTCTAATGAAATACATTAACCTTGGGAAACTTTTTTCTCAAATATGTGTTTAAATAGTTTTCTAGGATTAAAATTACATTTCAGTGATTTCCTATATTGCCATTTGAATTCCTGACTGTTTTTATAAGCGTGTCCAGCATTAATGTGTGTACTGCTCTCCATTAATTGTGGTATGTTAGGTTACTATAAGGGACTTTTTTTTTGTGTCAACTTGTTTAAGAAATTTAACTTTCCTTTCTTAAAAGAATAATCAGAAGAATTACGAGAAACATTCCATTTATAACAATGGGTTATTTATTCAAAGGTAAGCGATAAATATATTAAAATGTGTATACATTTTAAGTGTTTCGTAATGATACTTAACTTGTCCGCATGCAATGCCTGTAATGGTAGATAAGATAACTAGTTCAGCCCTATCGTCATTTTTCAAATACATATTCCTAACACATAATGTTTCTGCGCTCCTTTAAGATATGTATTTGAAATAATTCAACCGCTCCTATATTCAAAGTGTCGGTGAAGTTGTAGTCTAGCCTACGTACGTCGTTTCGTAGCCAAGGATACCAAATTAAATTTTAAGCAAACGTTTATACCAAATATTAAATACAAGGTTGCGATGGATATTGTACAGATCACCAAACACTGTTAGCAAATCACCGCCATGCATGTTCGACTTACCAAAAATATTTGACACTCTCCCTCTTCTCTCTCTCTCTCTCTCTCTCTCTCACTCACTCACCCATCCACACACAATTCTTTCTCTCTCAAGCTCTTTCACTCTCCCACAGCTCTTCCTACCTCGCACACTTTGTATTAAAAATAAAAATATTTTCCAGCATAGATACCATAATGGAAATTGTTTACTTTGTTGCTCTTCTGTATCACATTTTTTTAACTGTTGTATTTTCCTAGTGTTAAATATGTGTGAATATGCTCTAAATATCAGACAGAGCACGCTGCGTTACATGGAAGTTCTGTCTTGAGTTTTTGTAGTTTCGTAAATTTGCAGCAATTTTAAGTTCACCTAAGGTATGCGAAGTTCGATGTTATAGAGGCCATGATATTTCACTTATTTCAAGCAATTGCAAATAACTTGAATATTTTGTAACTAAATGATTTGAAAAAAATTGAAACTGTGTACAGTTATACGATACACAATTTTGCCAGAGCGTTTTTTTTTAATGTACCGTTCACTAGCAAAAAATTATTTTGCTTCATTTTGGCTTATTTTGACAAGAAAAATGTTCTACATCAGGGACAAAATTCTAAAAATCCGTTTGGTGTATTGCAAAATAAAAATTAAGGTACAAAGGATGATATATAAGTGTTAAAAAACTGCCAGAATGAATTATTGATAGATGTATTAATTTGAGTTTTAAAAAAATTTTCGAAACCACTGCAAAACTAAAGAGCGAGGCCTTGATTGTTTAATATCTTCGTATTCCATTTTTAAATTTAAGTATTATAAGCTAAAAAAATTCTAGATTCAAACGAATCGGCTTGGAACACATGGTCACGACCCGCGGTAACGTTTAGTAACCTATTCGGATCTTAATTTGTATTTATTCTTAGATTAGTCGTGAGCTTCTGTGTGATAAATTGTGCTATTGTTTCTTTAATTACAATTTATTTTTAATTTAAATTGCCTGGCAACGTTTTTTAATTGTTAGAGCCTGTAAAAAACGCTGGGTGCTTCTGACAGCAGAAAATGCAATTAAATTTTTAGCCTCCCATGCCCCCTCCCCCTTACTATCCCGGCTTGCCCGAGCGTTCTTTCTGGGCGCCAGAGCGGGTCGTGAAAAATGGTAGAAGTAATGAATACAAGCGAAAACAACTCCCCCTCCCCTCTCTCGCCAGTGTTATGAAAAGCAGCAGGAACAGTTGGCTGTAATCTGCTAATGGGCACATTCATCACACTGCCAGTATCGCGCGTTTGACTTCTTCGCCTTTCGCTTTATCTTTCTTCGGGAAATGGCAAAGGAAAAAACTCGCAATTTTCTTCGGCTCTGGCTTGAACCTTTGAGGGTTCTCGACTTAAACTTCCGTTTTAATTGGGCAAAGCTGGAAAGACGGGAGAGGGATGGAAGGGAAGCTCCAGTATGCATCACCAGACGTGAAGTCTCTCCTAAGATACACGTTAACGCCTTTCAGATCATTATGTCGCGGTCGGGAAGTGAAAAGTATTTGAAGTATCAGAACTAGCCTTTGGTATCGGTGGCAAACAAACTAAAACCTATCTTTTCAGCAGCGCTTCGAACGACTGCACTCGTAAAAGTAAAACGTTGTTCTCTTTGTGAAACACAGTAGTTCTTCGCCCAGCAGCCGTTTAAACCTCTCAAACAAATTGCCATTCAGGTTTTACAACTGAGGTAACTGTAATTGTCCAGTGTTGACCTGTACATTCATGATACAGTATTTTCACATAGATGTTTTCGAATAACACGTCGGAAATTCAGACCACAATACCAAGAGCCAGGAACAAGAACATTTTTGTAACAAAACATTACGGAACCTCTAGAAATTGTAATAAGTTTAATGTTGTTGAACATCATGTCAGTAACTCAAAACTACGCTCATCTTTAAATTCAAAATTATGCATAATACGAAGTTGAACGTAATTCTCATGACTAGTTTTTCATATTGTTAAATTATCAAAATTACAAAAAAAAAAAAAAAAAAGATATAATTGGATTTGCCCCAAGTGAAACCTGAATGAATAATAATTACAGGACGAAAAAATCCGCGTGTTCACTGAGCTGTAGGCTAGCCTCTAAGAATGTTTGTGGAATTCTGCAGACAGCAGCTGTTTATTAGCTGCTCACTGACAGTGAAATGGGCCTGTATTCTGCAAGTTTTATAATTGGCTCAGCTACTTCCAGGAAGTATGAGTAAGTCAACGAATTGTGAACGTGCTGGGACGCTTGTACAAAAAAAGACTTTTTCAGGTCTCTAATAATAATATTAGAGAGCCTACAAATTTCGATGGGACAAAAAAGTCTGGCAAGGAAAGTGACGCATCTGTTGTTGAAGGGAGCCTACAAGTATCAGCTGTGTTTATTCATTGTTTTGTTTATAACCATATATGTCGTTGTGTTCATTTGTGTTGTACTCGCTGCTTTGTCCATCGTTGTCGCCATTTTCATCCACCTGGTTTTGTCATTGTCTGTTTTTAATTTTTTGTTTTTCCAGTTTCATCATACGCTGACTGTGTTCCTATTTCGAAAATATTGGAATGTTTGTTCACTGCTGCCATTTCTGGATTCCCGTTTTTTTCCGTAGTCCTTCTATGTAATTGTGGGTTTTCTGCGTCTCAACGATCTGTAGCGATGGCGTATATTCAACCAAACACTCCAGTTTTACTATTTCTGTATTAAAAAAGGAAATACAAAGTGCCGAAGTACGAAAGGTGGTCGGGAGAAAGCTGGTAGGTGTCCCGGGGAAAGCTCGGCAGTACCAGTGTGCGGTGTGGTAAAGTTACAGAAAGAAATGACGCTGCTTTTTAATTTTGCCGTCTCGTGGCTTCAAAGGCCATCAAGCAAACCGCAAGACAGCTCCTTACACAGGGGTAGACGCCAATTACGTTTTGTTGCGTTCTACGCGAGTCTTGAAAGCTGGTTGAAAAGACGTGAGGAAACGAATGCTTGCAACTTACTATTCGTAAACTTTCTGCAGTCTCGGACGTAGGTATATTCCTGGCCGTTAACTTCATAAAGCACCGGAAGGTCTGGGGGGGGGGGGATGTTAACGTGAAATTATGTTCTTCTGGGTCACAGATGGCCAACAACTCCCACGAACTTCGTATAAAGTAAAGTCCCACATAGGTAGAGACATGCAAAATTCGCGTTATTTTCTGACAGCTGACTAGACTCCAAGTGACTACAGGCTCGTTCGATGTCTCCCGCTGGCCGATATTGCCGTGATTTGCCGCGGAGAATGTTTACACGGTAGATAGGCCAATCTCTGTAAAGACGTAACACACGTATATGACAACACATAAAAGTTCGTGGCCAATTGAATCGCAGATTATGCTCTGTTATGTATAGGAAAGTGAAGTTTAGTCTGTTACCAAATGGTAACGCGAATTTTGCATGTCTCTACACGAAGGGCATGAATTGATTTGCAGAAATTTATTGGAAAATGTTATCTCTGACAGCTGCCGAATTTCTGAAGCTCGTAAAAAATAAGAAAATAAAATTCAGAAACAGTCTCGACGTTAAAAGGCATTGAAACCAAATGTTGGAAACATCTTGTCGCCACAAAATCGTGGCTCTAACCATGCCTAGAGACACTGGAAAATCGCGAAAATGTTTAGCATAGTCTCCAATAACTATAGTGTATTAATCGTGACACGTGTGAACAGTTTTGAGACATTCACACACGCTGTGTGTCCAAGCTGTACAGTTCTAGCTGGGCCCATTGTAGTGAGAAACAATGTTTCAAATAAACAATAGCCAATATATACAAACTATTCAGTGTTATATACAGCTTGTTGGAACCTAGCAAATAACCAACTATTCCCGCGAATTTCCAGTGGCTCTAACTATGCCTAATAAGTTTAACTGCTAGAATGTGCGTAGTTTGTTTACTGGAGAGTCGTCAGACGTTGCTGGCGGGGTGAATGGTCAAGCTGCCCAGGTCGACATTGAATGTGAGCTGTGAATGTTTGTTTACTCGAGAGAGCTTTACACTGCAGATATGTGGGTTGGTGGGTGGCTAAGATAGGAAGGAGGAGGGGCGGGGTGATGTGCACTTGCGAAACGGTCCAGCTGTGCCACTTGGTGGGTTATCTGTTGACGTGTCAGCGCTCCGTCAGCAGGGTGTCATCTCTCCCCTCCAAACCCAGGTCATCACGCCACGCAATTCCAGACTCTCCCCCTTCCCACACCAACATTGGAGTCGGCCGGATGTCATCTCTCCCCTCCAAACCCAGGTCATCACGCCACGCAATTCCAGACTCTCCCCCTTCCCACACCAACATTGGAGTCGGCCGGATGTC